>JAQIXQ010000541.1:0-26540 GCA_034700485.1 Pseudosinella alba
AGAAAAGAGTTAAACACAGTTTTTTATTATTGCAAAATACAATTTCTCGCATTTTCACTTTCCTATCAATCAATTAGCGGAGTATGCAGGGGGAAACTTGTCATATTGACGTTCGTCCCGATGAACATCTCGAACTAACATAGAAGGTTTTCAATTTACACTCGTCCCAATAAATCACAAACCCTTTTCATTCACGAGTCAAATGAATCAGCATGATCAATCATCAGTAATATTTATTTGCTCTTGATTAGTCCATCTTCATCCTCATTCGCGGAACTCACGGACATTCGACAAATGACTTATCTTGTCGTCGGGGGCAAAGGTCAAGCTTAACTCTGAAGATTAAGGAGAATCTCTAGCTACTGACTGGATGTGATGGGATGACTGTCGTCGCTGACACCAAACCTGGAACTGGGATGATCAATGGACAATGATGATTCAACATCCAACTGTCGTCAATCCGATGAGGAAAATCTTTCTTTTATGCTTTTTCCACTTTAATCTCAATTAACTCATCCATTAAAGTTCCACTCAAGTGACTCCAGCGTTTTTATTATTTGTATGAATGAGACCCTTTCACCTTTCCTTTCCCTCATCACCCGACCCAATCCAAATCCAATCCGTCCACAAACTACAATTTATTTTCACAGGGCAACTGTTCCTCTCCCCTCCACACTGAGAAAAACCTGGCCTGGCTGAGGAATGTTTTGTTTCTCTTTCCTTCCTCCACCTTTTTCCTCCCTTTTCACTCCCCAATAATATCCCATTCATTCACTATTTCCGAATTTTGTCGCTGATTTTTCTTTCCCCCTTTCTCTTTCCCTCTTTGTGATCGGATTATATTCTGTTTGTGTGATTGTGTGTCTCCCTTCTCCTCATGCCTGATTATTATGATGTGGATGATGATGACTGAGGATGGTACAATGATGGCCCTACGCTGTTTTTCTTTAGCTTTCTCTGCCCATCATTTCCTTTATCATGCTAAAGATCCCAATAAAGATTAGACCAGTCGGGGGGATCGCTCCTGCCTTCTTGATGATGATGAAGAGGGTCAATAATAATAACAAAAAAGTGGGACCTTTTCCCCTTCCCTATATACCAGTGGCACACACACACTTTTTGGCTCTCTCCCGTCTTCTCTCTCTCTCCTCACGTAAAAAGTGTGTCTAGTGAAGTGAGTAAGTATAGTTTAGTCTCTCCTCCACCATATCAGCTCAGCAGTAGGACTCCTCCAACCAAAAGGATGATGATGATATGATGGTAATTTTCTTTCCTAGCTAAGGCGAAGCTGGCCTGGCTCTTCTGCTGGTTCTCTCTGGTGGCTCTAGTTTCTGGCTTGGACGACTTGGCCTGGCATTTCAATTCAGGAGGAAAAAGGTAAAACGCTGATCATGTTCAGGAGGAGTTGCTGTTCATGCTGTTGATGATGACGACGAGGAGGAGGTTGGAGGATAGCTGATAGGAGGATATACATATATTCATATGAAGGGAAAGAGGAGAGGAGAAACCCGATTTTATACTTTACTCTTGGTCTAGTTCCTCCAAAAAAAAACTACACAACTTCACTCCTCACTACTTTTCCTTCTTTCTGTCCAATGGTGTCCAATAGCCCTATATCCCCCTCATCCCTGTGTGTGTTCTCTGTTGTGAAAAATTAAATTCTATATAGAAAATTGCCAGGAGAAGGAGACGAAGTAGAGGGGAAACGAGTGGGTATTCTATATTATTATGTAGATATTTTCTCTAGATTGGCTATATGACTCTGTGTTATTTATGACGGTGGTGGAGCTTTGGTTTCCTTTCGTATGGAGTTGGAGGAGTTAGTTTTTTTTGGAGGTCCTCTTCTCTCTCTCTCTAGTCGTAGTAGAGTCGTCGACGTTCTCTTGTATATGCAGCGATAGGGAAAGCGTTCTCAGTATAACATTTTTTTCCCTCTGATGAATATGATGGTCTCCCTGTGAGAGTGACTCTTCCAATATATATCTATATCTCTCTTTGAAATATGTATGTGGCTGGTTGGCTGGCTTGTGGCTCATCTATATGAAAATGTTGCTAGTTGCCATATATTGTTATACTCGTATTCCTAGTCGCCATTCGCTAACGCTGCTACTCCCAAAAAAAATGTATGCGAGCTGAAGGCTCTTCTTCAGATTTTGCTTTTTCGCTTCCTCCAAAATTCTGAGCCTCCTCTTGCCAATGTGGCATGCTGGTGTGTGTCTGAGTGTGTGTGTAGTCTGTGTTTTCTGTATACATTTGAATGAGTGGTGAATGGAGCTGGTGAGCTGAGTTCCAATATATAAGGAGCCAGTTTTGTAGGAGTAGAATAATATTATATATATTATATAGGGCCAGCGTGGTAGAGCCAAAGGAAGAAATGTTATGATTTTGATATGAGCCCCTCTCCTTTGGCTCCACAAGCATGGCAGAAATGGATATAGAAATACGGAATAGAAAAGAGAGGACATAAAAATAGTGAAAAAGTAGGGAAGGGAGGCATTTCATGTGCTGGTGGGCTTGGAATGGAATGGAATAGATAGTTGGATGGAGTCAGTGTTGTAGGACTACAAGTGTGTCTTACTTAATGTAGTTGATAGGAGTAAGTATGGTTAAGGATGGAAGGCAGAGATGGGCAGATCCACACCTGGTGGTACAAGTGGAAAAGGAGGGGGGAAGATTTGTACTAGAATAACATCATATAAGTATGTGGAGAAAGTAAGAGAAAGTAAGAGAAAGTTTCATGAGAATTATATTGCTTTCACCGGCAATGTCTTCTTAGCTAACATGTCTAATAATACTCAATTACAGAAATCAATGTCGTCTATCAGATTCAACAAGGAAACCCATTCCAAGAATTTCTACACTCTCAAAAATAATTGTTGCCAACATGAATTTAATTTCCATTTAGTTTGCTATATGTATATATTATTATATAGTTACTCGTACGACTGCAGATTTATATTGACCTTGAAATTGCTATCTGCACCCACAAGCAAATAAAAATTCCCATTACTATTCCAAATAGACACCAGATCCACTCTTCTCTCTCCAGCAGTACTAGCCTGCCCAGCCCTGCTATAGTCCATGGACTACAAACAAAGTCGCAAACCAGCTCGTAAATGGTTTCTTTTTTTCTCATCTCTAGATGTTCACTACTTCTCGCAAAGAATTGCCTGCATAGAATTGAATTGCTGCTTTCTTGCACAGCAGAGATCTCTTTTTTTCCTTTTGGACAACCGTGTGTGGTGTCAGTGGGTCCACCTACTACTTACTCCGCTCACATATCACATCCATCCACGATATCCACATCCAAAAAAATATCATCATCCAACTCCAACTCCAACCAGCAACACAGTTTACTTTGTTGCTCTCTCTCTCTCTGGCGATATCACCCACCTCACACAATCACATCACTTTATACACATGCTGCTGCTAACTTACTCATTCTTCACAATTACAATAATGTACATTCTCTCCATATCTCGGAGAAAAACATATTAGAGCAAGCAGAGAGACACACACGTATTCTGCCATTCCAACTCTCATCTCGTCCCCTTACATTGTACACACTCTGGCACATTATCATTATGATGATCACGAAAAAGACGTAAAGTTACATGTTAGCAAAAAAAAGTAAGGAATAAAGGAAGCAAGGCGACAAGGCATGTGTATTTTAGCCAAGGCTTGTAACACACATATAACTGGTAGGTTAAAAAATGCAATAAAAGCAAAAAAGGAATCGCTCGTTCGTAAGCATCACAAAAGGATCCCCATCCCCCCATCATCTCATTCATGTCTCATCTCTCTCATATACATACAATATATTCAATATTAGATGGAGGCTGGTGATGAGGACGATGATGATGATCGGATGGAGAGAAGACGCAAGGCTACCATTTTCATAGGATATTGCAAATTGCTAGCCAAACCACACGTACACAAATATCTAATATTGCACAAATATGCACATATATTTTTGCAGCCTTTAACGCAACAACGTAGCCCAGCGTCCACCCAACAAGCCAAGCCATATGCCATAAGCCAAACCACTCACTTTCCTTTTCAATGAAAGATGATCAGGACAACAGAGGGAAAATGTATTAGATATTATTGGTGATGACGATGAGGATGATGTTAATAATGTTGTTGGTGTGTGCGGTAAGTAACATGATCGGAGAAACAATACGGACAAAAATCCTCCTTTTTCCCCGTCCAGAAAAAAACATGTAGGAGTTAAGTATATAAAGGACTTTTTGGCTGGCAACTTTGTATTGTATTTTGTATTGGGCATTGTCTTGCTGGAGAATAATAGGATAGGATATGACAGCCTTCTTATCTTTATCCTGTGGTGTCTGGCTTGGCTCCCCTTTTTGCTGGACAGTTTGGTTTCCTTTCGTTTGCTTTTGGTTCAGAGGGAGAAGAATCATGCAGATCAAGAAAGCAAGCTTTCCAGGGGAGAAAAATGTACACACAAATAAAAAGAAAATCTTTTCTCTCCCTTTCTTTCTCTTTCTCTTTAAGAAAATAGGGAGAGAAAAATGTAGGTAAAAGAGTAAAAGCTGAGCTGATTGATTTCTCGGATATGTGTATTCCTATTTCTATTACTCGTCCGCCAGAGATACTTAAATAAATACATATTAGCCATATACTTTATAGAAAAGCTAAAGTATAAAAGCCTTGAGCAGCTTCATTCGGCTATTCCGTATTATGTGACATGCATGACATGAGGAAGACGAGAGAGGAGATTGGTTGAGGATGATGGAAAAATGCTTTTATTGTCCCACTGTTTTTATGTGCTTTAGACAGAGGGAAAAAGAATGAAAGGAAGAAAAATTGAAGAAAAAAATTGTCAGATCTGAAAGACATGATCTGCATCTTCGTGCGTGATCATGATCATGAGTGCATGATGTAGCTTTCCTCCGATCCAGTCTCCAGTCAGAGAGAAAAGTGAAAGTATAAATGGAGGAGAAAATGTAAAAGAAAGAAAGTAAAATCGGGAGAAAGGAGATTGTAAATAAACCAGTGTTGAATGCAAATACAATAATCTGTAATCTGTATGGAACAAGAATAAAAAAGTTAGATTGCAAATGGATGGGTTGATGTGAGACAATGGGAGCACATGAACACAATACGAAAATCTGCAACAAGCTGTAAAATTAAAAGGAAAGCTTTTTATTCTATTTCTGTAGATACATCCATGCGACAAGTGGAAAGAGCCATGGAGTGGGAGTGCAAAATTGTCACATTATTTCCATCTCTGTGAACCCTATAGTACAGAATATGGGTACAACATGATTAATTTAGGAGGACTAAGCTAATAATATATATGTTTGACGGTAAACATCAAAGATTCCATGAGGAAGAGGAGGGGGAGAGAGGAGGAAAATATGCCAAATGTATTTAATTTTGTTGACTTCTAAAAGCCAGTTTTGAAGACAGTCCCGATCGAAACATTATAACTGCGTGGGTATCATCATCATCCCATCACTATTCAATATCCCATTCCAAGATGAATTCATAAAAGGGCTTATTATTTGTTATTGGTTGTGTGGAAGGAAGCAGTAATAATGCCCAGCTTTCTGCGTATCTTCCACCTTCCTTCCTCCACTAATATTTTGTTTTGTTTCCATTCCCATCCTTCAAGTCGGAGTCAGGAAGACAAGGGAAATATGGAATTTGCTGTTAGCTTATTTTGGCTGGCTTGCCTTGGCTTATTATAGAACTTAGACACGAGACGGGGGAGAGGGGAAAAGGGAGAGAGAAAAGTTGATATACGGCCATGTCCGATGTGGGTAATATGGCTAACGTAAACAATCAAGCAATATCATCATCATCAGCGTCAATAAGAAAGAAAAATGTTTATGCAAAAAAGAAACCGAGCAAGTGATCTTCCTTCAAAGTGAAATGAGAGAGCTCTCCTTCCCCTGTTTAAAACTTGAGCCGTTTGTTTATTTAAAAGCTATATATCCCAGATAGATTGGGGATGGAATGTCTCAACTATTTCTCTAGACTTTGATATGGGTAATTATATTCCGTCTATATATCTATCAAGTTATATGATATAAACTATAGCTATATACCTTCCTTAGGTAAATATTATATGACAATTTCCAACATCGCGTGCTAAATAATTATTTGGGGCGATGTGAGATCCTATCACGTCTCCCGTCGCTTCCTCCAACAATTACCCAGCGCGATCCTTGTACATTATACCCCTTTCCAGCTATACAAAAGCTAGCCCCTTAACATTTTCCTCTGGAGAATGATGGGAAGTGCCAAGGCAACAGGGTAACAATGACAAGGACCTGGGAGAGGATAAAAAGAAACCACAGAGAAAATGGAGGAAAACAGTCTTATTCATTTCCATTCCAATCCCAACTTTCTAACTAGAACGGTCCCAGTGCTTCAATCATAGTTTTATATATTCTTCCCTTCCATCTATCCATCCATCCATCCCAGCATCTTTTTCCTCTCTCAACAGACATTTACATTCCCATTTCCACTGCTATATGGTCATGGCAGTTTATATAGCGGTTGTAGTACCAGTAGTTAGGCTAAGTACTTGTACTTTAAGCAGTGGATGGCAGGGAAACAGGGACAACTTCTCGTTTAAAAAAAAAGAGGACTAGATAACCAGAGAAAAGAAAATATAGATGGGCGAGAGGGAGAGAGAGAGAGGGAGCATGACAGTGACTATGACTATGTTCTATTTACTCCATCCAGGAGTGCCAGCATGGGATTTTGCGATTCCAAGTATATCTCTCCAAGCCTTACTTAGTTTTAGCTTCCTGCTGGAGTGAAAGTACGACAGCAACAAACACTGTCTTCATGATAAGTGCTCTCTCACACTCTATCTCTCCCTGTTTGTAAACGCCAAACAATATAATAATAATCATCAAAGGAGAGGAGAGGGAGGAAAAGGGAGAAAGGTATCTAGAGTTTGCTGGTAGCATTGTGGCAGACAGCAGCAGGTTTACTTCATTCCCTCCTTTCCCTCCATACTTTCAGATAATCGGGTTTTCTCCTCCTATATATCTCCCTCCTGATAAAAAAAAAGAAAGGAGATGTGTGTTGGCTTGGTTTGGTTTGGTGTAGGTGGTTCACATTGACGATGAGGATGATGATGGTGGTGGTGGTGGCAGCAGCCAGGCCCAAGGTGGCATGTGTGTTATTATATTATCATCATCACTATCATTGTCTGTCCTGGTGGTGGTGTGATATGCCATTCCACATCCACAATCCACCCTTTTTTTTCTGCCATGTGTGAGTGAGTGAACTCACTTTCTTTGACTTTTTTTATCAGGGAGAAAGGTGGAATGGAATATGGGCTACGAGTAGTATCTATTATTGCTCTCCTTCACGTTACCTTTTTTATGTGGACTTTGTACTTTTTTTTCGGGAATATTGCATCCTTCTCATCATCGTCATCATAACCACCCCGACGATGATGGTACAACATCATCATCATCGTAGAACTTAGCCTAGTTGTTGATGATGAGAGGAGGAGGACCTTTTTTATATATGGTTCTTTTTTATTCCAAGAAAAAAATGCCACATTTGCCCTCTCCTCCAAAAATCTAGCAGTCATAGTCTCATATTATATCCATTTTCAGTCAGATTTACCGTCCTCATATTATATATCCAATCCCAATCCAATCCACCCAACAACCAAGTCGTGGACTTATATCTCTGTTCATCTTCTCCTCTCCCTCTCCTCATGATGATGACGATGATGATCATCATCCTAGGTCTATCTGGATCTCTGCCTGCACACGACGGGAGAAAATGGGAGGAAAGCGGTGGAAAAGAGAGAGAGAGAATCGGCGGATCCAGAATTGAGGTGATATGGGCTTGCCTTTGACTATGTGTGTGTGAAGCAGTAGTCATTCTATTCATGACATGACACGATGATTATTATAATGAAGATTTCGTATTACACCCGAAAGAGCCCCAAGCGCCTTTCCTCGGTGAATGTGAATGTAATAGAGTTTTTTAAAGGATGGATGTGTGCACTCCTTCCGCTGTATTACTTTCTTCTGAGAAAAATCTCATATCCATCCCCAAAAAAAGTAGAAATGGAGGCTGGATGTGAGTCCTCCTTAGAAAAATATAGAAGAGGCAGATGAAGAGTAAACATGAGCAATATATACATGCACCCAGCTCCTACATACCTACTCCTTAATTGCAATTCCTTGAATACAATTTTGCATCAAGTGTCGGAAGCTCAAAGGGCATAAATGAAACTGAAATGAGCTTTGAAGGAGGCGGAAGAAAAAAAATAACTTTGGAAATCGATGGGAAATTGTTTGGAAGGATAGAGATATCATCATGCATGCATAGAGAAACTCTCTGCCGTATATACATAGTCACAGTCGGATAAGAAGGGAATATCATTCGGAATTCGGATGTTGTATGAATTTGATTTAAAACGTCACTCAACACCTTCCACTGAAAGCGTAAAACAAATCAGCATTAACTATCAGCTAACAGTTCCAGCATGGGTTCCACATTCCAAATCCCAATGCTTGAAAGTAATAGGAATGAGTTGTCTACGTCATCATCATCATGATTAGATGATGAAGATTACAATATTGCTGAACCTGAAGTCATTTTTTTCTTATTCTGTCTCCCCAAAACATATGGTCACAATTGGAACTCGGGAAGTTTTTAAACTTTCAGTTGACAAGGAACGTAGATACAAGACACAAGGAGTGAGGAAATTTGCAAACTGTCTTTAGAATTTGTAAATTTGTAAAAGGTAGTTGTCAAACAATGGGTAACAAAAATACAAGCTTGCTTAATACTAACTGGAAATAATTTCATTGTGGCCATATGCCATGACTTCAAAAAGTTATTTTATATCAACAATATACTAAAACATACTCAATCAATACCTGTCATTAATAATATCAAACCAATTAGGGGTACTTATATATTTCCTCCTCAAACCCCACTACTCCGGAGTCCGGACCCAGACGGTGAGAACGAGCAGGCGGGGTAAAATGAGATGTGGATAAATCGGAATTTCTTGAATCTCCGATTCTTCATCCTTCTTTATTCAATTTAATTCTAATCCTTTGTGGAATATGACATTGGATCGTTCTATTTGCACAAAAATTCCTACTCTCGGGGGGCCGGGCTGCTGCCTTTACTGGAAGATCATTATAATATGACGTACAGTTGAGTAGGGATATAGTGGCCTATCGTATAGTGGTTCTAAAGCTTTAGTGGCCACAAAATGTGTCGCCCGGATTTGTATATAGGGAAATGCATGTTAAGTCCCAGCCATATAGTGGCCGGTCATATAGTGGTTCTCACTCAATAGTGGCGTACTTTTGATGGTCCCTTGGGCCTTAATCATATCATATAGTGGTCAATATACATAAAAGGTACATTTAAATGTGACTTTTCATTGCATTTTGAGTAGTAATGATGTTGTAAGTCGCAGAGAGTACTTAGCAATGCAATGTTTTTAAGCTTCTCATTGATATATACGTATACATAAAGTACCTTTTATGGAGCCTAACCGTACAACATTATGGGAATTGGTTAATGTCGATGCATATTAGCATTTGGCCCACACAATTGCCATATTGTGGCCTATGACCACTATACATATAGTGGCCGAATTCTATAGTGGTCATATTTTCTGCCGCCCTTGGGCGGCCACTATAGCCCTACTCAACTGTACTTATCTCTCCTGTTTACTCACGATTCACGATCGAACCGGCGATGATGTGCCATATCCTATATGTCAATTCATTCAAATGTTCAAAGATCCTTCCCCTGGCATAAGTATACTTAACTTAAACTTAAGTAAACATGTATAATAAAGTCATTGACTTTGGATTGGAATTGGAGCTAACAATGCAATTAACAATTAAATCATATTTCCTTCCCCCATACTTAAATGTGACAGACTACATGATATACTAACCATAGTCATACTCACATAGCACGCTCCACTGCTTATGTTATCATCATCTTCCAACAAACTCAGCAAATAAATAATTATTTTATGAAAAAAAAACCATGTCCCTCCTATCTATATGGCAAAAAGAGAAAGTCAGAAGAGTCATACACGAGTAGTTTATAAAAGTGGTTGATTTCCACCACGGCCTATTCATCAGGCATAAGACCCAGTCACCGGAAAATGGTAACTTTGGATACATGCATATTCATATGAAAGCGGTCTATAAGGGCCCTCCCACCAAACACTTCTAGTTTCCTCCCAAAAAAAAATTAATGAAACTCACACAATGCTTTATGCATACATAGATAGATACCCAGGCTATTCCAGTTCTGGGATTGGGATTGAGATTGAGACACACAGCATGCATCTCAACTCAATCTCTGAGCCGGAGAAAGAGTTCCCTAAGAAATGTCGTCTTTCTTTTCCCGGGAAATAAAGCAGTGGAAGTGTGTGCTTCCCTGAGCTTGGCTTGGCTTGGGATGTGTAGAAGGGCGTTCATTATGAGGGTTATAAGTTTAAAATTCCTGTTTTCCACTTGGATTCCCTTTAATTCCTCCTTTCTCTCTTTTTTGTTTTCACTCTCTCCTCATTTGGATATGATGCCTTTTCCCTCCATATCCCATCCCAAGAAAACCAACTCAATTCCCCCGTCTATCTCCATCTCCCTCCCTTCATTCATGTTTCCTTGACTAACCATAACTATATCAAATATGCATAAGTACATAAAGTAAACTCTGTTCAGGGGAGGACAGGAAGCATAGGAAATCATAAAAGAGGAGGATATCATACCTTAAAATTAAGGTAAGGAATTTAATGGCTAAAATGGAAGGGGACCCCGGTTGGAGCCGTGAATCCAGCAATTCGAAAAGCTATATGGATGGAGACAAATTTTCCTGACGAGGACGACGAGAGGACAACCAAAATGGTAAGAAAAAACCTGGGAAAGGAAGTGAAGTGAAATGAACGGGAATAGTATTTTTTCCACCGTGAGGAAAGCTTTATTCCTTATTCTAAAACTTGATATTCTTCATTTTTTTTTTCGTGTGGAGGAAAAAATAAAGGATCACCGCAAGTCATTTAAGCTGTAAAGCATCGGGATGGGTAGGGGGAGAGAGGAAAGAAAGAATACTTAACTAAGGCATAATGCATAACTTGTACTTTTGAGTAGTTTTTTTCTTCTTCTCTCTCCTCTCGTTGGATGCAATCCACACGTTAGATTAATATCATTATTTTTTGTTGGCGCTTTTAGTTTACGACAAACTATGATGAATCTTCATGGGAGCCATGAGCAGAGAACTTTCCTCACAGTAGTTGTAATAGTAACAAAAAAAAGTTTTCTCCTCTCTCTCCCCCTTTCTTCCTTTCTTGGAAGGTAAGTAACGCTGAAATTATTTCATTTCTTTTTTTTATAATTTTTTTCCCTGAGTAAACGAAAGTTGGTTTTTTGGAGGTTATCTTCTCACCAACGGAATATCCTATGAATATACATAATGTGGTGGGTTTTCCGGGCTTTTGGGCTTAATAATACTTTTAATGCTATAAGGCTAAAAGGAAGATATGTGGATGTGGATATACAAGCCATTTATTCTTCTCATTGAAAAAAAAAACTGATTAACTGAAACTGAAAGTTTTATGTAATTTCCTACACTGCCTACTTTTTCGTGATCTGTTTGTTCCGGCTAATCGTTAGTTCAAGTCGTGTATGTCAACTTTTTAATATTACAAGTGTCATTACATGACATACCTTCACTCAATTTAGTATGGTAGTATTTGGGGTAAACAGAGACATTCCATTTCTCGAGATACTTGTTTTGTTACAAATGTCAACCAGAGTAAAATTAATTGTTCAAAAAAATAGATGGATGATATTAAAATGAGTGTCAACAAAAGCTCATAATTATGTCAATTATAGTTACGATTAGACCTATTTAGTAACCTACAGGGACAAGAATAACTTATTGTAAAATGGAGTTTATGTAATTTCAATGCTTGCAGTAGTTATAGTTATTTGTTGATGCGAATGTGAGATTGAGACCTATACTACTTGTAGATATAGTTGAAGTAGAACGATAAATAAAAGGTGCCTGGCACAAGCAAAATAAAATACTTTTCGCATTTTCTGACCTTTTAATAATGCCATAGGATTTGCAGTGTTGTTAATGAAGGGAGATAGCATATCATGAGGACTATCTCCACATACTGTGTTACCTAATAGGTTTTGCCGAATGAAGTTTTTTTTATGGAAGCATAGCATTATTTTATTACGACTACTTGCCTCATAAGGGATACAAGTTGGGCTTGGGTAGGAAGAGGCGACAAGGGAATACTTATTGCAAGCGTTACATTTTATAACCTCCTCCTATAATTTTGCACCTGCACATGCTAAATAATATTAATGAATGGACATACCCACCAAAGTATAATATATAAATTATATAATGCTCCAAAGTTGACATCGATTGATCATGGGAGAGGACTTTAATCATGTGGTAACAATGAACTTGGGAATTAAGCCAAGCCAAGCCACACTCCGACATTTAAAGGGGATTGCTGATTCTGATCAGATATACATATGCGCATAGTGTAATTATCAAAAGTCCATTAAAAGAGGAAGATAATCTCTGGAGGGGAATCTCTGTATTTTGTTGGAATAAATGTTATCACCACCACCACCATGATTTCATTCAGTGGGGATGTGTGATGTGATGTAACCCAAGTTTAGGATGATGATGATGGCAACAATACTAATTATTTATATAGGAATAGCATCATCATCATAATTTTATTGTATTCAGCAACTTGGCTGATTTGAAGGTAGGTCGGTTTGGTTTTGCTCCTGTCCTGTTGTCGTCGTCGTCGTCTCTGAATGTATGAAAAGTGGAAAGGGATTTCTAACAATAAACTCTCATAGAATGAGAGTGAGACTCTGACATGGAATGAAAGGAGGATTGACTTGACTTGCTTGTATAACATGAGCTCTTCTTCCTCTCTCCTCTATTTGGTATACCATTCCATATATGAGTTTTTCACTTCCATCGCCGTCATCATCATCTTGTCACGGATGGCATTCTACGAGGGATCATAAAGAACAGCAAATGTGACAAAGACGGCTTTTTCCTTAATGTCTACAAGCATAAAAAATGTGAGTGTGAAATGTAATGGGGGGGGACGAGGAGCGCGTCATCTTATATCACTGGAAAAAAATATATAAAAAATGTACCTAAGCTTGATTCATTTCATCAGACTAGAAAAGAACGCACTATCATAGTTATCATGGGATGCAGATATGGTAATAATGGTGCGGTGTGTGATGATTAGTCAAAGCAATTAAGTGGTCACCTTGGGGGTGAGTAAAATCTGCTTAATAATTATTCAAGGAATTGTCATCCTTCTATCCATGTACATTTCATTCTTGATTAAAGAAGGTGTAGTAAGTAGCAGCATGAGCCAACTCTTAGAACGACTTTTTTTTTCTCTCTCCCTCTCTCTTGGTTCCAGCGACATCAGCATAATTTATGGGTTGCCAGATTGTTAATTAACTGGAAGCTACTAAGTTCTACGTCAGAATAAATCCTTTACATGAGAAAAAAAACTTTATCGGCCCACATGGGTAATCATGCTGTATTAAAAAGGCATTGTTTGGGTTCCTTTAATGTCCATTGCAACGTTTCTTATCTTTATTCTTTAGTCATACCAATCCAAAACACATTGTTTAATACAATGCTTGGCCAAACGTATTACATTATCATAACACAACACTCATCCTCATCACTATTACTATAATATCATATGAATCAATTATCCCAATTAATACCAGACATACACTCAAACTTCTAAGGCAAGCACAATTGGCCAGCCACATTGACAATTCTTATGAAACTCGCTCAAACTACACACCTGCTGAGTTCCTATATCAAGTAGAAAACATAGAAGAATATAATCTTTTTTGGTAGTTATTTCACATGGTATAAGATAAGTAAAAAGCACTTTGTTATTATGACACATTCTGACTTCGGCAAACATCCTATCAGTATACAAAACGTCATCATCGTCTTATTTGATAAATGGCGACAATTAAGCGTATTTTCGTCTCTCTTAAACATTTCATTGGATCATATGAGTAAAAGATACATTGTGATTAATTTAACATATCTCATTTCAATTTCTAAACATAAGTTAATTATTGTTGCAGTTTAAGGCATTCGAGTAAATTGTAGGTAAAAAAATTGCCCAATTGAATAAAAACATTTCCTATATAACTTAAGAACAAGATTCAGCTTAAAACTCAAAAACATATTAGTTTTCTTTGTCGCTCTCTTCATTCCCGGATTCGCCCTCAACGTCATCTTCTTCCTCCCCATCTACGGATTCCTCAAATGTCTCGTCAATATCATCCATATCTGAGACGGGTGCAATCATGCATCGTCCACATCTATTACTCGGGGACAATTCCTGTCTTAACAGAGACACTCGTCGACGGAACACGTTTTCATCGACAATTCTTGCTTCTTCCAGTCGGTTACTGAAATTTACAAACAACGGTTTAATTAAATCAATTCATCGATCTCGTTTTAGATCATATCATCGTAACCAAAGAAACTGTAGAAATAAAAAAATATGCTTGGGAAGGGAGACTAATAGTAACTTTGGACAATGATATCTTAAATCACATCGATATAAATAAGGTTTACATTCGAATCGTCGTTAATCTTGTATTACAATAAGCAATCAATCCTACCTCCATTGTCTTCCTTGTTGAACGATGGCTTTTACTGCTTCTTCACGAAGTCGATTAATCTCTGCATCACTTTTGTCTAGCAAATACTTAAGCCTAGCATTCTCGCGTTCTAAGATTTTTAGTTTTTGAAACAAAGTCTTCGGAGCAACAACGGTTTCCGCCGCGTATTCATCACTGCCACTATCACTTTCGTCCTCTGTTGATGTACATTTCTCAGTAGTGTCCCCAGTCAATCTTTCTGACCTCGCATCTGTTGGTACTTTGGGTGGTTTGGCTGCCAGTCCTTGAGCATGTTGTGATTGTTGATTGAGATCCAACGGACGAAACACAATTACCTAGTATCCAAACAATAAAAACTTATTTACAATGACTGCTATCAAAGCTAGAATAAGCAAGCTAAAAGTAGGATATTAACCATGTCAAAAATGACGCACATTACTAGCTACAGCTGAATTTTGAAGGACTTGAATTGTTGAATCCGCAACAGCAGGATCAGGATTCACATTAACAAGCATGCAAATATGAGTGGAAGCCGTAAAGAAGCTCTTGAAAATGTGAGTGAGTTTGCTTTCTCGAAATGGAATCGTCTCTATCGCTCCTCCGTTGTTGTTCAGTTGTTTTTCCCTGAAAAATCACATAAATTAAAATATAATCAAATTTTGGACAAGGAGGCAATTTAGTTCTTAAATACTGCTAATCATAATGTAATCTTAAAAAATATAACGCAAGTAAAAACACAGTTTTATGCAGTACCTTAAAACTCGAATAACTTTCAACAAAACAGTCAGCGAATTGTTAATGTTCCCAGATTCCTGCAATCGGGAACCTTTGTTTTCAGTCTGATTAGCACGCTCCATTCCCGCTAAATCGCAGAATGTCATTCTAGAAGGCACAATTAAAACAAATATTAAAATTTACTTTATTTTACGAATTATAACAGATTTATTGCTTTTCGCGTCGAAATAAAACCTTACCTATGTACTGTTTTGGGAAACACTTCAGTAGTATTACTGTCGATGCCAAGACATACAACTCGAATCGTGAAAAATGAATGGGAACGACTAGAATTCTGATTCATTTGCGTAGAAGCAAACTGCAAGTTCTTCCTACCAGCGAGAAATAGTCTGTACGCTTCCTCATCGGAGGTTACAGGTAGTTCAGTCAGGTCTAGAATCAGTAAAAATAAGTACATAGCACAATGAATAAATGCAGTAGATTCATAATTGTCAACATTTCTTACAAGCCATCTCCCCTCATAAAAAAATAATTAAATCACCTTTTATGTATACACATCCATTGCGATCTTGCATCAACTTCAGTTCCTTGCGCCGTTTCGTTTTCCCAATCGACGTATTATCAAGCAAATCATACACTCGCTCATTGTATAACTCGGCATATGACACCCACAAACTATACGCTACCGGAATTCTTGAAGTGTTGATATCGTACATTGGCCCCCCTAAAAATATAAACGCATCAGTTTCATTAGTCTCCCATCATAAGTTCGGCAACTAAATATTCGAAAGTTTAAAATAAAATCACATATTACCTCCGATAAACTGAACTGATGATCCAGATCTATCTGAAAATCCTGAGGTAGTGAGACGGTAGGAATTCATCAGTTCTTGTTTCTAATTAATGCAATAACAAGAGATTCAAAGGATTAGCCAAGTATTGAAGTATTACATTTTCATAGTCATAAATAAGCAACACAAGAGAACTATTATGCAGTAAACTTACAATGTTCGCATCTGAAATAATTTTCTTTCGCCTGTCCCCAAGTGCGTCTACTTCCACAGCACTTAGCTTCTGGAATGAGTTATACAAATGAGGGCGAATATCCGGAGCCCCGCACAGTCGATCATTAAGTCTGCTGAATATAGCATCAAGGGTTCTGGGGATGATTCCATATTCTGTTCCATAACCTGCAAATCAATTTTAAAAGATAATCATTTAATACAATCCTCACATTCTCTTTTAAATGATGCATTTAAATAACCGACAGAAAATTATAGTTACATAAGTACCTTGCATTGTGTACGTCTTCCCAGAATTTGTGGCACCATAACTGAAAATCAGGCAGTCCTCATGTCTTAGAAACTTCTCCACGACTGGGTTGACACATTCCTCGTACACAGAGGACTGTCCACAGGAAGGTCCCAAGACTTTTGTGAACTTAAATTCAAACTTCTTCTTACTGGCATTTGGAAGGAAATGTTTTCGATTGGCATAGGCGTGGACCGTTTCATTATCCTTAATCTCCATTGACTAAATAAAGATATTAAAGAAGCAAAATGCAAATCAATTTTAGATTTTTAGATCGTCTTACAAAATAAAATTAATTTTTCAATGAATCAATTTATGTTCCTTACAGAGCCACATCCATTATCTGTACTGGAAACTGGCCGAATCCTAAGAAATGTCTTGAGCTTCTCATCATCTGCCAACATGCTCACGGCAGCTTCAGAACAGGCTGTTTCGTCAAACAGCTCCGGGTCCAATTTTCTGATAACTCCCTCATCAAAAGTGTGTTCTGGAGGGTGAAGCCCGGCAATGCTGGAGTAGTCGAAGTAGGAGGGACGTTGGGATGGTGAGGAGCAGGACTGGGACTGGAGCCCGGATCCGGATGATCCCGAACATGTGTTGCGGGAGCTTGCCATTTTTACCTTCGATTATTAGACTTTAATCTACGTTGATTAGACCTTCAGCGTCTCCCAAGTCGGAATTTCCAACCCCACCCTGCAATTGCAAACAACAAATGGCACTGGATTAGTGAAATGAATTACAAATTGAAAACTTTAATGCGTTTTACATTTAATTAGAGTTAATGACTACCAGATAATGACTTTTGTGATTGATTTCAAAATTATCCATCATCATCAGCATCAACTGTCAACACGTGATCAAATCTTACCTTCAACCCTTTTAATTCATGACAAAATAACTCTCCAAAATTAGTTAAACTCCGAAATCAAAACTGGTTCTCTTGTCCAATAATTGTCAACTAAATTAAGAGCAACTAACTGTTGCAAAATAACTGAACAAAATCAAATATATACACTCCTTAACACCCTTCTCCCGTAATCAAATCTAATTAAAAATTAAAACCTACACCGCCTTTCACAAACCTTCCAAACAATTATTTTTTTTTCTATTTTCTATATTTAAAACCTTAAAAAATTAATTAACTTAATCGTCCTATCACCTATCCAAATAATTAATAGAATAAAAACTAAGAAACAACAATGCAATGTCTTGACACTGCCCAAGACAAGTCCTTAACTAAAACTGAAAACCAACTGACATTTAGTCTTAACCAAACAAAATCTAAAAATTGACAATGACATACCGCCAACAAACTGCTCATCTACAATTAAAGTTAATCACAAATACAACAATCAGAACAGAACAAAACCAAAGTGAAGTAAAAAGTAAAACAAAAGAAGCGAATCACTTTTGGACGGGGCTAAGGGCAGTCCAGTCACAAAACTAAAAGTGAAAAGTGAAGTTGGCTCATTCAACAGTCAACGGCCAACTTTTCATTTCCATGCAATTCCTCTGCTCTGCTCCTCTCTCTCTCTCTCTTCTTGTTTACTTCTCCTGCCCATGCAGAATGGAGAAAGGGAATTGTGGAATCCAAAATCCAATCCAACCCAGTCCAAATGTTTGTGAAATACAGGTGTAAAGTGAACAGTAGTTGCATGCAGAGCGAGGCTGTTGTAGTTGTAGTAGAGTGATAAATGGATGGGGACAAAGGGAGACAACTGACAACTCTCGGCAGTAGTGTGTAGTCTAAAGGCAGAGGGGATCGTCCAAATCATATCCCCCTTTACCGCTCTCAACAAAGTCTTGGGCTTGAAGAAGCCACGGATTGGCTGCCTCTCCCCGGCTGGCCCCCACCCACTTGCTTTACTTTGTTCACTTAAAGCAATTCAGAGTAAAAAGTAATCCAAGCGTGGCCTTCAAGATTTTTTGGTTTCGACTTCAGCGGACCATGACAACACTTTCTTCTTAATTTAACTCTCCGTTCATTTTATCCAGGTTGATTTAATGTTAATGGTAGTTGATGGATGCCAATGATGATGATCAAGATCAAATCATGTTGTAAAGCATCAAACTTAGGATTTTAGACTTACATATTGATGCGAATAGTCAAGAAAATTAAGAAAATTAAATGGCAAGCCTTTTGACATTTTTGCAACTATGCCTGTATGAGAAATAAATTTTACACAAGTTAATTAATTAGCCCCACCTAATCATTTCTTTTTAAATTAGTGGTATTTAAAAAAAGTTTTTTTATTCATTTTCATAGACAGTTTTTGTTCTGGATTTTTTTTCACACACACACAGTACAGCATTATGTAATGTTGTTGTTTTCCTCCATAATATTTCTCTTGTAATATATTTAAGTATATTGGTGACAAAAAAGCAGTTTTCTATACAAAGTAACAAACTTATACGTATATTATTTCTAGATCTGTTTATTCATATCCTGGTTTATTGATTATGATGCGATATTTAGCGAAAAATGTAATAATAAAAATCTTAATTTCAGAAACATGTACCTAAGTAGACATTACACATACATAATATATTTATATATATAATTAAAGATATATAATTATAGTTATATATAACAGTCTCAAGAGCTGAACTGCGCGACTACTATAATTCAACAACCAAAAAAGGGCACTAACACAGTAGGTCATACAACAAAAGTCGGAGTAAAATATATATATATATATTCAGATTATATATATTTCATTGTTTTTATTTCTTTACGTATAATAGTTTTTTTTGTTTAATAATGTTGATGATATTAATTCATTTAAGGTGGTTTCCCCCCTTCCCCCTTTCTGGCTCTTCCCAAAAAACCGATATATATTTCTCTCCATTTTTTTTCTCTTTCTCCTCCTTCTCCCTCTCTGCCCTGCCCATATTTGTCTTTAAATATTGACTGGTCTAAAAAATGTATGTAGTAAAGTGCTCGTTCCATTATTAACCTGGTAACTTCAAAAAAAACGTTTTTCGTTGTGTTTTATTTCAACGAGGATTTGATGATGATTTGATGATTATGCGATGTACTTGTGGTTCATGTATAGAGACGCAGTTTAAAATTGTTCAACGACAACGATAAAATATCACATTCTTTCTACGCATGTATGTAGCCAAACGAGTTTTCTTCTTCTTCCTTAGCTTAATTTTTTTCCTTGTAAACCTACACATATTTATTTTACGTACAGAAAAAAAAGGTTGTAGCCATTTGTCTTAAATTCCTGATTCAATGTGTAATTATTATTGTATAATTATCTAAACCTAACAGCCCGTTAATATTTTTGGTATTTTGTTCCTTTCCCTGGGGAAAGGAAATTAATTTAAGTGTGTTGGACAAACACTTTATATAATATAGCCGATACGGAGAGAGATGGATAGTGTGAGAGAAAAAAAAACTCGAAAGGAGATTCGTCTTTAAAATTGGACTGATATTGTGTAGGTTTATGTATCGTTCTTTTCTTTTGTTTTATAATACTTTCTGCTATATAGACAGATAGCGATTTCAGTCCTTGTCTTAAATGCCACGTGGCATTTACTTTATCTAACTAGCTAATGATTATATATATATATATATATGATAATATATATGATTAATGTACCTTTCAATGAACAGTTTAAGAACAGCTACATTTCATTATTTGCAATAACAGTTGAGAGACAAAATAAAAACTAGTATTTTCAGCCACCCACAAAAATGGTTATAGATACATTATTACGCTAAACTTATTTCAATGTGGCTGCTCTCTGGATGTCACACATCTTGGTGCTTTGATGGTACATGTTGTATAAAAGGCTCGCTCCACATTGTCCTTAAGTCCCCCTAGTTAGGTTAATAAATAAATAAGCCCCGTTTTAATACAATGACAAGTATTTAAATACTGTAAAGGTAGTGTGCGTAATTATATAGGCTACATACCTTTAAGTAAGCCATGGTAAGGAGTGGTAAAAGGGTGAAAGGAACAAGATACAAAAGTGCTGGTTGGGCAGCTTTAAATACTTCAGACGATACGGTGGCAGTCAGCAGCCCTAGGAAATATCCGATGAGAGAGCAATGGAAATAACTAAAAGGAGAAAAATAGCTAATTTAACAATTAAGGATTATTGTCAATAACAAGTTCTTTTTCAAAAAATGGGAATAAATTGAGTTATATTTATTAAGTATATTTGTTATACCTAATTTTACTGAGATGCGTTGAATTGGGGACACCCATTTCTCCTAGGTGAAGAGCTTGTGACTTTTTATAAGCGTCATATCGTAGAACGAAACATAGAAGGAGCCCCGGCATTACCTGGAGGAAAACGAGATAGACAAGACAGGGTGGTCAGCAAATTGCATTTCTGATCAATCTCCTTCATAATTATTAATTCCAGCATATAACATATATCACTTACAATATCGCCCAGACCTAACATCGAAAAGTGACCGGTTGTATAAATACTGGGGAAAACGAGCTTCCCTGGAAGGGACAGCTTAGGAGCCTCTCGAACTACGCCTGATAAGTGTAGTTTTCTTGCAACAAGACCCATTGGATTCTCAGCGGGTCGTGTTGCAACCTGAATACAAAAAAAACATTCGCAAATTGTAAATTAGTCTATATTGATACCATGTACGCCTCGAGGAGGACGTTTGTTAACAGTGTAATTATTAATTATATTCTATTCGGACTCACTTTCACCATAACATTGGCATTGAATAGGTACGATGAAAAGAATACCCAAAACACGTCATATATGAGCAGCCCAGTGAGTAACAACGTGGAGACCTTTAAGCTTGGGAGACGTACGAAGGCGATAAATGCAACACAAAGGCCCATTCCCATTGCTAATTAATAACAGAAAAAAAATACACAATTACCATATAGCATAGGTATATTACAATACATACAACGATACTACTGAATATATCACAGTAAAAACGAAAGGAGAGTAACATCCCCTTCCTAATTTAATTGGCAACTTATTTGAACTCACCGTCCATTAAAAGCCAATGCCCTGTTAGTACCCAGACGCACACAATGGTTATTGAGAGAGAAAATGACATCAGTTCCGCACCAGTAAATCTTCCACAGATGCCAAAGGATATTCTAAATATATTATAAAAAAAATGAAATCAAGCATGAGCCACTTCATCCTTTTGATGTAGGTATTAATAGAAAAATAATTATTCAGCAGGGGCACAATTAGTCTCTTACTTGTTGCCTGAAGAGCATGGTCTAATGATGTATTGACACATTGGAAGCAACAGAAACGCCAGTGCTATGGTAGCTATCACTGTTGGGAAAATCAAAAGGCACAATACACATGATTAGCTGTTCCCGGTTTATAATTGAGTTTGCAAGATAGTTTGATTGAATACTGGGATAATTATGTCAACATTTAGCATACCTGCAGTGCAAATTGCAAACAACATCTGCATGGAATCAAAGAAAAAGAACATCACTAGGAGGGATATGGAAGCCCCGAGAGGCAGGCAGAGGGCCTGCATTGTGTCCAGAGTTTGTACATCTAAAATTTCCAAAATATCTAAAATTGTATAAAGGTTTAATATATTTATATAAGTTCGAGAACATTCAACACGCATAAATGCATTAACATATATTATGGCATAATAATAATAATATCAATCAATCCTATCAACCTTGTCATATAAAGCTAAAATTCAATCCAGCAATTCACGTGTCATTCTTCGATAAAAAAATTACTTCCTTATACATTTGCTAATGCATTTTATATTCATGGATTCAGGAATTCATGAAGGCATCACATTTAAAATTTAAATTGCTTATTCTGCTGACATTTAATATTCAGACAAATTCTACCCATCGCCATCGTCACCCAGATCAAAAGTCTAGACGCGATTAGAAAACAACTTTGGGATCGGCAATTTTCATTTGTAAAAAAATGTCTATCAAAAAGGTGAACAGATCACGCTAACTGCTGAATTATCAAAATCAACTCTATCAACTACAGATTGATACGATGATGAAAGAAACTCGTTCAGTGCAGTCAATCAAAATACAAACAAATGTAAACCACATGGACATGCACTGTTTTCGAGCAGATTGATTGGAAAAGCTTGTAAATATTTGTATAAGGCAAATGCTCCACTTACTGCTTTCGCTGTTATTGGCAATCCCTGTCAATTTTGCCAGCTCTTTTTCCTTCTCCCTTTCCCGAGCTTCTTGTTCCATGTTTAATGATCTGGGGGAAAAAGAAAAGGTCAATGTCATTATTACAAATCATGCAGTCAGGAGGAGGGTTAATGACTGTCATAAAAATAAATTCTCAAAGTGCCCACTTACCACTTTTCACAACTTTTGTATAACAAAGTTGGAGCAAGTAAAGCAATTAAAAGATCAAAGTATTTATGTATTTACCTAAAGCTTCCATATACGATCAAAAGGATTGAAATGAGGAAGGTGGAAACTCGCGAAGAGTCCATGATGGCATATGCCCTGGAAACAGATAAAAAAAAAACATAAAATGTAAATCATCACATATAACATGGTTGAGCACACTGTTTAATCCAATCACTGGTTGAAATAAAACGTGAGTCAGAGTACATGCAAAATGTACAATGGATTACAAACGTTTGGATGTAAAAACACCCTTGACAGCTACCAACCAGCAATTGAAAAAAAACAACATCAAGCTCAAAAAAGCAAACAATCCCGGTAATCCATCAATAACTCACGAACTTGTTTGCAATTCATTGACACCTCCATCATCCTTTCATTTAATTCTTTTATTGAGTAGAGTTCACTTACCACTGATAATCAGGAGTATTGCTCATGATGTGGCTTAACAATTAGGCTTGGTCCTATGAATACTGACTGATAATAATATTATTTTGAGAATACACAGCGGCGTGAGTCTGAGTACCGGTCGTCACACGCCTCAGCGGGAGCGTTGCGTTATTGATATTTGATGATTCCAAAATCCAAACTGAGAGACAAATTCTTCTGCGGGAATATACGTATATCTCCGTTGATAATTTTGGAAGATAGTTTTACATGCGGGGATGATGATGATGATGATCCTTCATTCCATATTATTTCTGCGGGTTTAAAATCTCAAGAATGTAGGAACCGTTGACTTGCCTCCCAACTTTGTTTTTAAATCGTAAATCGTATTGAACTAGATGAAATGATGAATGAATACTGTTCCGTAAAAAAGATGAGACAAAGAGCGGGGATGACACAGTTCTGATGTCATTAACACTATCTGCTCGATGTAAATCAAAGTTTTTTTTTTTAAATCTTATCAAGGCTCTGATCTCCTCCTTAGTTTCGAACCGAACGGGTTGTTATTTCATAGCGGTACGGTGCCATCAGGCACAAACATTAACCATAAAAGCAAATACAGATTTCCAGGAATGTGTGGCGTAACTTATTTAGTTCCTCTTACATTTGAACACTTTCTTCAGTATTAAAAAGAAATGCAAACTGGTATATTGCTTAAATGCGGGTCAATATCATTGGGACAGGTATAATCGAAGATCGGGAAGAGACGCTATTTCATATTTTTTTACTCGAAACGATTAACGTTATTGGTGATGCAAGATGGCTACTTGCGCATGGATATTATTGCTTTCTTGTTGAATATTGGATACTAACGAAATGCATTAATGCTGCCAAAAACTTCACAATAATATCAGAGCAGAATCTTGGCTGTTCTTCTCTAACCTATCACAAGTTAATCACCGGGGGTGCCCTATCATATATATCATGGAGCTGCAGCAATTTTTTTCTCACGGAAAAATATTTGGGAGAGATCTTTCGTCAGGATTGTTCGAAAATCCACAGCTTTCTTGACTTGGTATGCTCCATTGTCAGCACAATTATATTTTCTAGGTCCGGGAGCCACCACGACTGGAGCACCAGTTCATATCTGTTTTATCACTATTCATTGAGAACCGATAACGGCTCACTAGAGTACATGAGATGGTGAACACTGTAGTCCCCTTTCTTCAGCAGTATCAAATAACTCCACAAGTTAAGTCTCCTCCGCTTTCACGAATTAGTTGAGTAAACCACAAGAAAGTCGCATTGTTCCGTTCCATCTGTGGAGGAAAAATAAGAAAAAAATATATATCCGTTGCTAACTTTCTTATTTTGTAAATACAGCCATAGTTATTTTAATTCATTTTCCCAAAGCAACAAAACTTAGAAGGCAACTAAATATAAATTTCTGTCTTAAAAATCTCAAACTAACTTTTTGACTTTAATAATTCATTTTTTTTTCTTCAAAAATGGAAACTGAAAAATTGCTTATCTCCTGCCTCAAAATGGCTACTTTCCCCTAACCACACTGCTCTCAACTTTAACAGACAGGAGGGATGATAAGTTAAAGGAGCATAATTATACACACGCATATACACACTTACTCATATATAGAAAAAAGTATTCAAAAATGCATCGCCATCACCTCCACCAACCAAATACATTTTTAGATTAACATTACAGATTGTTGTACACTTATTGTTGCAACTTGTGCACCTGTAAAAGTATCAAAGTATCAAAGTATCCCCCATCCACTGGTTTACGATATATAAAAAAATATAATATGAATCTTATCTTATGCTATGTACCCTCACCAAGTGACTAACTATAACTGGCATAAAAAATATAGCACAAATTATATGTTTCACGTCGACATTTTTAAAACTAAGTATCTTCGCATATGTCTACATTTTTTCAAAAGGGGATCCTTTCCTTCCCATATCCCCTCCGCTTTTTTAAATGCATGTGTGCGGATACTTATCTAGCCTCTTAATACAGCATTTTGCATTTTCTCTTTGATGACGCTGCTCATGACGCTTGGCAGTGCACAACAATGCAACATTAATGCATCCCCATTAGCAGTACTAGCACACCATGACTGCTGCTGCAACAAACAGCGCACTCAACAATAATGACAATGGCTACATGGTTGTTGCTCTTATCCCCCTGCATTGTTCTCATCATATCAAGAATCATGAATGCTAAAGGAAAGTAACTGCAAAAATATCTGCAAACGCTGAGCATCCTCATCCTATCATATTATAATCCCCTGTAAAGGAGAAGTTTGCAATATAGTGCAAACCTTATTAACCCATCAACCCACCAAACCAATAACATCTTTCATCTCATATCATATCAGCGCCACCGCCACCACCAGCACTGCCACCACACCAGTTCATAATCCGCTTTTGAAATATGACGAAGGGAACTTTTTCATTCTCTCTGCCAAGTGCGGTGGTGAGCGAGCAACAGTAAACACCAGAAAGTAGCGTTAAGGTAACATAACAGCGTTAAACACTACAAGCGTAAAAATGATTGGACGCTGATGCTGACGCTGCTGGTGGTGGCGTTGTGGGGCTTAATCCTACCGCGTACTGGTTCGTACTGCGCACACTTGCACAAGTTACAACTCTGATATGAAATGAGTTGATGAGGAGGGAGGATATAATGCTCAAGTGCTCAGTAGCTGCGTGTTGCAAAAAGTTTTAGCGAAGGAAAACCATGGTATCATATCATACACAAGTTAGAAATCAGCACTCTGACTCTGACCATTATCCTCCTCCTCCTTCACCCTCCCTCCCTCCTTCCTCCCCATCAAGGAATGGAGGCTGAGGAGCAGGAGCAGGGGTAAAGTAAAATATCTGAAAACCTATTCATGTGAGTGTGATGAAGGAGGGCATGGAGGAAAACAGGATGAAGAAGATGAAGAGTTTCTCTCCTTCCCCTCCAATTCATATGATAGGTTTCTATTCTTCACCCAAGGAACAAAAATAAC
>JAQIXQ010000542.1:0-26533 GCA_034700485.1 Pseudosinella alba
AAAGGTCAATTTTTGTTACAATTTGTTATTCCCTTCTCTAGATTAGGCGGAATTTCCGCCTGGCCCCTTCTAGTTAAAGCATAACCATCAATCATGTCATGCGGAATGTATTATGCGGGGTGGATGCTTCCACGTACTTGAATAGCAATGTTGCCAACCCCTTTCATGTAACGAAAACTATGTATTTAGGTTATCGTTTAAGTTTATTTTTAAATTGAAAATTTAAATTCTATGAGGAGTTGGATTGGATACACCGTTTGCAAATTAAAGTGAATTTAAATTTAAAGGAAAGGGATCATCAAATCATTCATTATTCGAATTCTTAGATTTAAAAAATAATAATTCGATACAGCGAAAATAGTTCTCTATGTGAAGCTGAACTGAAAAAGGACACCAAATTGAAACATTATTCAGAGAAACATAAAAATAGCCACCGGTGGTTTCGTCACTGCAACAAGTTGTATGGAATTTTGAAAGGAGTCGAATTTAATTTCACAAGACTCGCATTCACATAACGTTCAGCTAATTTCCACGGATATGGAAATATGGAATGAGCAGACTTAAGAAGGACAAGTGACTTGGTGGCGAAGGGTCAAGTAGGATGATTTGTGAGCATCTATTTTTTTAACCCTATTCGCATTTCCATATTGAATTTCAAATCTCCACAGCTTTGCATGCAAACTCGCAAATGTCAGTAGGGTTGACTTGGCGATGGCGACGGTCCTCCACTGAATAAAAAAACATGAGCGCATGCAATCTAGATTCTAGATAGTGGATGATCATCATAGTGATGATGGCAAAAGTGGAAGAACATAAAACAACAATATTATGGGATTATGGGATCACATTATGATCATCATAATCATGACTATGATGGTGATGATATGGAATGTGTAATAGATTTTATTAGGTAGAGACGCCTTTATAGTCACTTTTTGCCACTACCATACCACATGGTTGGGTTATCAGTTGCCTTCGCATAGGTACATAAATAAGTAGTTTAAATTTTTGAGTGAAAAATTAAATGTAGGTAAGTATAATATAGTCAAGTGCTCACTTCCATAAAAGTCAAATAACTAGGTACTTAATACATAATTTATGCTTGCAGGATCATGTTCAGAAAAGAATGTTCAGGAGATGAACAAGCAACTCGAGGTAAGTAGGTACTAACGATAAGATATGGCTTGATAGATATTTCCTTTAAAATTGTAATAGAAACTAGTTACTTTAAGTATAAATGTTTATAGCCTAACCATTTACGGATAATAAATCAATAAAGCATAATTGAAAAGTGAAATAATATATGATGGAAATGTAAAGGCTTCTTCCTCATATGAATGTACTTGATGTAAATTATAATAAATGTGTTGATGTACATAAAAGATAATATGAAATAAAAATCCCTTCCTTGGTGAAAAACTTTGTGGGAATTTTTATTTTTTTCTCCTTAAAGGATTCATGCCATACCATGCTGCATGGAACGCCACACGGTCTGAATCAAGAATCAAAGTGATTATTCACGGTAAAGGGTTGCTGAGATTACATCAACAACAATATAAATACGGCTGAATCTATTTAGCTTTTGGATTTTTTTTCTCTCTAGCCCAAGCCGAGCCTTTAAAAGGCAAAAAATAATAGAATAGAAAAGTATCTTTGGAATATAAATATGCAAATAGGAATCTTTGTGGGAAGTGTTAAAGAAGCGCATATTATTATTTTGTATTAGGTATTCCATCTGTTTAAGAATAAGTCAGTTGGGCTTGTTGGACCCTTCTTCATTGAAAAAAAAATGGTTTGGAACGGAACGAAGTGAAATGCACATTTTCATTTTTTCTAGAAATCTTAAAAGCATGACTAAAAGTAGAAAATGGAGGAATGAAAGGGAACGCTGTTCATTGAAAAGTATTTCTATAAAAAGTTGTAAAGTTGTTCCTTTTTTTGAAATATGAAATGAATTGCCCATTTATGCAATGGTGGCGTGGCGACAGCGGGATCCATATTGCTATGGTGTGGCTTTCGAAGGATAATATAATAAAAAAAGGGTCTTCCTATTGACAAAATTGCTTTGTTCTCTTTTGCAGAATGAGAAGGAGGGAGCGCCGAGAGGACTAATGTAAGAAGGTGGAAAGAGAACTTTACGTTTGGAGCCAGCTATTGCTCATATGTGATGTGATGTGATTTGATTTCAAAATGATGAATAAGAAGTATCTTACAACTCCACATCTACTTGCAATAGTGGACGGGAAATAATTGAAATCCAGATTCTGACTTATTTTTAAAGCAACATAACACCAAAGCTTCCTATTTGGGTTTTGAATCATCCCCATAAATCTTCAGAGGACCCCACCCAAGATCATACATGTGACTTACAGCTCGTTTAAATGATTTCGAGCGTAAACTTGGTTGCAGCAAATAAGTGAAAAGTCGGGCGACCGAATGTTTCGGATCTACTTTATTAATGCCAAAGGGAACACTTTGACTGGACAGGTATACTCGGGAACCATTTATTATTTCCATTCCAGGTTACTGACAATGAGTCTGAACAATGTTTAGGCACGTTTCTCAATTCGCAGTATTCAGTCCTTTCCACGAAACACCATTACCTACGATGACATTATTTATACCAGGATGAGTCAGGGAGCAAGGCAAAAAACTAATTAATGCAAAACCATAATAGAATAGATGCCCACGTTATGCATATTTAATTAGCAGTTCCTCCTCTCTGGATGATGCTGGATTGCATTAAGCAAATGAGTAGATTACAATGCTCCTTTACCACCTGTACAATATGGAGCATAATGAGCAATATCTTTACGTATTTCATTATTCTTGTTACTTTTCAAACATGGACGATGGAGTATGGCCGATGTTTTGAAGGACAAAGAATTAAACTTGTGCATATTTTTCTTAAGACTTAGGTTGGGCAGTATACCATATCTACAGACGAACTCGCCTATTTGCTAGGCCCGAATAAAAGCAAAAACTTTAGCGAAGAATATGTTTCGCCCGCAGTGGACAAACATAATAGCAGATAATAATGTCGTTATTTATAAATTGACTTGCCCAATCCCCCAGCGTTTTTCGAGCTTTCATATATTCGCCAGCTCTTTGTACAGCGATTAGGCATACCTATTTATACTGATGTTTGTCTAATTCAGATTCAGATTATGAAACCGGAATGGACATCTTCATAAATCTCCATGTGAGCGAGAAAAAAATGTTTAGAAATGCAATATAATGTACATACCAACATACATAATATTCTACTCAGATGATTCTTTGTAACTATTTATTTTGTGGATTTTTTTCTTCCATTCAGCATTATCATCAAGTCGTTTGAAACCGCAACATTTAATTTGACTATTATTTCTTTGGAAACGTAACATTTCTCTTTAAAGGATTTGTCTCCCTTCTTTATAATGCTATTAGGTAAGTTGCAATTTACGTGCGTGCCAAATGAGACGGAATAATGATGGATAGCAACATTTTGCATGGCTTGGAGGGTGATATTTGTCACAGTACGTTGCAAAATGAAAATGGCAAATAATATTTTGTATGCTTTATGCATGATTCATAAGGATCATGATAATAATATATGATGATATGATTCATTCGAGCTATCAAGTCATTTGAAACAGTGATACCAGCTCCCTTTTTTGTGCATGTTATTAAAGGCAGCAGTAACTTTGCTTTGGTTAGTTTTATTAATAATACGCAATGACCAGTTTTGTAAAGCTTTTTAAAATTAAATCCAGGATTACAGCTTTAAAGATGGCAGGTTACAGTCCCAGCTATGTTTTTATTATTTGTAATTGTAAAGTGTAGATTCACGTCACCAGATTCTGTTGTATTTCTACTCCTTCAAGGGATCCGTACATTACATGGGTTTCCAGCGGACATTTACTAATTCCCATATAAAAGAATTAGCAGAATCTGCATAACTTTTTAAAAGTTTGCCAAGTAGTAACTGTTCAGCACAGGTTTTCCCTACCTGGGTGAGATGAGGTTAATTGTGTGGTGAGTCTGGGAAAGGGTGAAAGTAGTTTGGGCCAACTTGCGATTTATTTAATAATTGAATTCTAAATAGAGTCATTCGGGTGTGACATGAGACAAAAATGGAGTTTATCGCCAACATTCAAATATTTATAAACGTGCCATGAAAATTTAATAATATAATTAATTATTTTTGCCAGTCAAATTCGGATTATTACATCAACACCCAAACTTAAGGATACCTATAGTATGCAACCGATTTTGATTATATCGTTTTTATCGCTTCATTTCACGATAGAATCCTCTGAACCCATGCAGCTGCTAAAACCATACAGATAATGGTAATCCACCCAGACCTCGTCATAACTATTATACTATTACCGTCCGTTCAGGTAATTCCAAAATTTCATGAAAAATGTTTAGAAAAAGGCGAGGCTTTGAGGCATTTCATTATGAGAATACCAAATGACGAAAATTAGGCACCGTATACTTAACAGATATTTAAAAAATATGCAATATGCTTTGATGATGATGATGATGGATACCTACACTTTTACGCCTTATGTCATCCGTCATCATCAACATCACCCCACCATCGCATCGTCATCCTCATCATATTCATCTTCATCACTATCACCAACGTTTCTCAATGGATGCATGGAGAAGCGTTGCTATCACCATCGCATCAAGCATCATCGCCATTAGCCGAACGAAAAGGGGTAAAATGTAAAAGTTATGTAGACTTGTATGCGCATGGAAATGTTCATTTGATTTTCCAAAAGTGCCAATTATGCCAGCAACAAATATAGCGGGTTCACCCTTACCACTCCATTACACCTATTAATTTATGATACAACTGGTTTCTCGTCGGGGGAGCATGATATGCAGACTGCAAAAATCCTGGTTGGATAGGATGCAGAGCCGATGTTAAATTGCGGTGTAAACTGACCGGTTGATACAGACAATGGACATAAGCCTTTAGACAATCCAAGGTATGTATGCCCATATCCCTCAGACTCTGACGCAGGTGGTGTGCTGTCTTCAATAGAATTTTTGTGACGTTTTTTTTTTCCAAACTCCCAACTCCAGTTTTCCCATTCACGTTATTCAGGTACTTTCTTGGGGAGTATGTTATATTGGATTGGTGGATTGGACTGGATTGAATACATTTTCATCGACGAGACTTGGGAGGGTTTGCTTTACATTAACAATGGAAGTCAAGTCATATCAAATATAAAATGATTTTTTTCTTCTCTCTCACTCAAAAGCTGGGTTTCCACACACGAAAAACTTGCTTGGCTAATGATTGACCTTGTAGCTCGGGTAAAAGAGTCAAGTTTCAGGATGATTGAGTAAAAGTGATTTTCGCTGGCAGTTTTCCGCCTGGGACGGGGATCTAAAGCCAGAGTCAAGTCATTGTTTAAAATGTAAAATATATGTGTAATTCCACCACGGCTTTGTTGTGTACATCACTCATGTCATGATTGCAGGGGAGGATATGATGGGAAGAACTAATTAAAGGATGTTTTTGCTGCCATTTTTGCTGAACTGCAATTCCAGAGATGTGCCTAGATACATACGTACATCCACAATCTGAAAGGTGCTATGCTGTTTTTGGTGATAAAAGCCTACCGAAATTCAGCCATGAAAAATAATATTCTCATTCTGTTATAAATTTTTAAAAGGAAATCATGATTGGGCAAAATGTTATTTGATTTGATGTTTTTTTTGGGGGGAAATTCGTTTGTTGAAAAAATAGTAATTTATCTTAACTTTACTGCTTGATTGTTTGTTCATATATACGATGATGATTATTATTGTTCATTTTTTGTTTCAATTGTTTTAATGAGCCATGGGCCTGACAGGTTGACGTAAACAGTTTCCACCATATTATATTTTTCTCATCATCATCCATTCTGGAGAGATGTCAAGTCCAGGCAAGATATACAGAAAAGTTCCAAATGAGTTGGTTTCACGAATGTTACGAACGCGTTAAGAGCTAACTCGGCATTTCAGTAGTTTTTGCTCGTTTCTTTGAAATATTTTAGGTATTAGGAAAGCTGGAGCTGGTCAGGACATAGATTACGATCTGGATTTGATCGCTGCTCCCAATTTCTCACTACGGGTTGCTTACTCGGTAAGCCAGTATTTATTAGCATCATCCTGTATTAGCTATGCGAATTTTGCAGCAAACAAGTGTACAAGTTTGCAGTCAATATTGTACATACATCAGCGGATAGCTAACACAACTTGTGCAATTATGAAATAATATGTAATGATGAGGCTCTATTCAGGATGCTCAAGTTCCATTATTTCCACCCGTTGTTGGTCCATTAACAAAGGTCTACTCAGACAACGGTGGGCGCTAATTGGCAACAAAGTGCCAAAATGCAATCGTCCTTTCTCCTATGCAAATTACCCTAGTTTCCAGAAACTGCATATTACATGCGCTGCTCCATTCGCTAAATCGAATAACAGCTTTCAATAATATTTACCACTGCAATGCAAAAGTCTTTGCTTAGTTTGGTGACGCCACAACAAGATAAATACAGTTATTAGTGAAAACTCAGCAGTAGCATAGTTCACTTGTTATGGTATGGCGCAAAGCATCAAGATGGGACAACAAAATTAGAGCAAACGTGTCAAGCGGTTTAGACTTGCGAAAAAAATCCTTTGTTCCTTTTTCATATTCAGACACTGACTTATGCTCGAGTCGTCGCAGTGCAGAATTCATCCAACAATTGAAAGCTCATCTTCATTCTCATCTCTGTCAAATGTAAATAGAGAGATCCTCATTCCTCAATCCTCAAATGAAAATACAGAATACAAATAAGAGGTAGTTGGTTTCTGCAACCTGCTTCTATACACATAAGAAGGGGGAAAACGAAATCAACTTCGCCGAAGGCATCTCTGTCTAAAAATAGCCCATCATCATCAAGCACATCTTTGCAATTTCAATTTCCTATTTATTTGCATGGGCCATCGCCAACCAGACAAACAAAAAAGGTAAGCCAGTGAACACTGAGCAGTGGTTGTTTGTGTTACTGCTCCCATCATCTCATCACTATCAACACAGCTGCCTGCAATTCTCAAGTAGTTTTTTGACATCAATGAATTCTGCGACAAAAAAGTTTTAACTCTCAGGCGATGTATGAGATGAGAGTGACTCTTCTAAAATATCTCCTGGCTCCTTCCTACAATCCGCACAATAGGCTAATCACAAGCCATATCTATTATTGTAGGATTTGTAGGTAATTCATCGCCCATTAAAAATAGCTGCGAAGAGAAGAGTCCCGATCCCCATCAAAAACACTCTTTCTCTCCTCCCTCCACATACTTGCAGGAGGGGGAGCGAGGAGAAGATTAATAATGCGAGATGAGGAATGGCAGTTTATATTGTCATCTTCCCCCTCGGCACCTCCGCAAACATGAATGGGAAGATTGAAGGGGTATTGATCCTCACTCGATTTAATGCGATTCAAAATAAAACTGTGATGGGATGATACGGTGGTGGTCGTTCAGCGATCAGCATCGGAAAGCGGAATGAAATGATAATGGTGACTATCTGGCAAAACACTGTAGAATTATATTTAGCCCCATTCCTGATTTCACTAACATAATATTACTATAACAGTATGCAAAAAATGACACGTACTCCTATTTACTTTCCTAGTTTGATTTAGGATTTCCCCCTTTCACATGAGCATGATTCATTCATGAATGGTTCAGCACATCTCCGAATGCTTTCGATCAACTTTCAGATGGGGAAAAATGGGAATTTGAAATGTAGCTTATAGCCTGATTAAACTGAAAACAAATGGGAGTAACCAAGTACAGGCAGAGAAAGCAAAATATGAGTATCATAAAGCGTATCCCATCCCCTTCTTAAAAATATTTTTTTAATGGACTTGCCTTTAGAATAATTAGCTGGGTAGAGAAAAGGATTCACTGAATGGTTCCTCTCGGGATTTTTATGTGCAATATTAAGCATGGGCCTATTTGGAATACGGATGTTTGGATTTCCCTTCGTCATAAAATTATGAAGCCTAATTTTCAAAAGGCTTATTTGAGGCTGATGATGATGGTGCTGATGATGATGATAATGATTCTCTAGATACTAACGATCAATAGGATACATAAGGATTTTTTGATAATTTTCTCTAACAATTTTGAACGCAGATTTCATTTTATTTCAGCACCATCAACTTTTTCCCAAATCCCTATTATTATTTGCCCAAGTCAGTCAGCCATAGTCAGCTTAAAAAGTTAAGATAGGATTTTGCCCCGTTATCATCCATCATTTATGGTGGCCTGGCCGTGTGTTATTCTTTAAGTTTTCGAGTTTAGTCAGACCTGTGAAAAATAGTAATGGCCTGGTGTATAAGTTGACAATATAGTGACAGTCAATTTGCACGTTTTATAAAAATTTAGACAAGGAGAAGGGGGCTGAGGGGATGGATGATGGATCCTTCAAACTAATTCATGCAAGCAAATGTATAGAGGCGAAAGTTTTTGTGCCGATATTTTTTTTCAATTATTGATCATGACGTGGACTTGTAAGTGGCTACTTGTCTCAGGCTATACGTACGAAGAAAGAAAGACCAGAAAATCACAATATTTACACAGACACTTATCTAGGCATGGTAGTTTGCTTGGAGGGCGATGAAGAAGAGATGGTTAAGATGTGTCACGAAGGACGATGCCGTTAGGCTTTGACAGTTGGAGTCACAGTTGACCAGCCATATTTAATAGCTTTATACCAATCCATTTTCTAATATTGTGAATGACAAATTACCAAATTGAGGACATCACATCGCCAAAAAAGGAAAATGATTTGGTTCATCAGCAACATCAACAGCATTTTCTTTTGGCGAATTTTAGATTTCTTACAGGTAGTGTAATAGGTAAATAGCAAATTGAATTAGGTTGATGTTAAATGGTATTAACCCTCAAGAACATAAAAATCTAAGGTAGGTAATGAATTTGGCTGAAAGGAGCTTAACCTTCTTAGGAGGAATTGTGTGGAATTGGCATATATAACTTTCTGCCTGCATTTACAATTGAGATATGGCTTGGCTACCTCAACTCAAACTCCATGTGTCTTCAGTGGGAAGTGGCCAGAACCAAAACAATTTATTGATGGTGGTGATGCTGATGATTCATTTTGCTAAAAGTGACAGTCCCAGACTACAAAGGGAACAGCTATTATGGGGGAGGAGGACGTGCCAAATCATATATTTTCGTTTTATTTGTATATTTGTTTCAAAGGGTAAATAAATATTGGATTTAAAAATGACTAATTTTAAACATTCACTCAACTAGCTCGCCGTGCCCTGTGATGAATGAGCTCATGCAAAATCAGAAAGTGTTCGTAAGTCCATTTTTTAATGGAATGATGGTGGTGTTGGTTGTGGCTGACATTTAAATTTCAAATTGTGCTGTGATCTCACAAAGCAATTGGACAAATGGCATGTCTCAATGTGGACCTGTTCGTACATAAGTATTTCTGTATGAACATAATTTTATATCATATCAAATTATATCACATCATATTACTCTTATAATTGACATATACTCTAAAGAAATGTGACATAAATACATGAATAGAAAAGTCAAACATGTAAGCACGGACCTAAGTAAGCTAACCCTTTTTTAGTCTCTCGATCGACATGAGTTCATCCACAAGCACATTTTTGCACACATTTGCATGACTTTTATCCATGAGCCAGTTTCCCACTATTTAAATAAGTGCTCTTGCTCGGTAGACGGGACAGTGTTCACTTTACATGCTAAAATTGAGAGGCAGTGGTTGTGGCTACTAGCCACATATAGCTATAGGCTTGGCTATTATAAATGGGGTTTGAAAATTTAAATGTCTTTAGTTTGTTCATGAGACCCAATTAAACCTTATTTATGATACGATGTATACACATGTCTCTCCTTAACCATTCCACTATCTATATCACTTCATGTTTATAAGTAGCATATTAAATATGGCAGAGTGCAGGAGACAGTCATTATCATTATGATTAAACTTGAATACGATTATGTAAATCTCATCATTATTTACAAAATGCCGCAGGTCTTCCTCCTACTTAAATACTCCCGTTATCAGTATTACCATTCACAAAAACATAAAATGCTCATGCAACCCTCTACATTCACCCCTTCATATTTCACAAACAGTGTATTTAAAGATGGATCATTTTAATTGTATTGGAACCTATTTTCCATTTTTAAATAGCCCTTTCAAATTTTGCATTTTTGCAAACCCTCTCCATTCTAAATATCTTAAATAGATTTCGACAGTAAAATAAATTATGATGAGGATAATGACGAATTCAAATCTCGTGCTTAGGCTCCTATCCATTTCCATAAAGATTTATTTACTTACCAAGTTGAAACGCAAAACTCGAAAGTAGGACGTTGAATTGAATTTACAAATAACAATAATTAGCTCGTATGAATATGTAATTGTGTAGGTCTTTGGATGACAATCCGATGAAATAAATGTGTGTCAGATGACTTTACCTGTCATATTTCATATTTACCTAGCTTAAGTAGTCCTGATTTGAAAATCAATTAATTTTATTAAATTGATACTGAAAGGCGAGAGAGGCACATTAAATACAACAATCATTTTTTTCTGCACTGAACTAGGTAAGCTGCTGCACATTTTTGTTGATGGACATGCATGAGTGATGTTTACAAGCTGTAGCTATGTTGTTGGCAAATAAATATTTGTGATTTGCTTATAGCTAATTATAATTAAGTTGCAAAAAGTACATCTACCTACAAACTATATAGAGAATGAATAACGAAGCATAAAGCAGTAAAAAGATCTATCAAACTACTATTAATGAATTTTATCAATGATTTGCTCAGCTACTCCTTGCTATTTGCAAGAGTCAGTTTTCTTTGGCCCACTGACTAAACTGTAACATAGTGTATGTAACAAGTGCTTTTACAACTTTTTTGCGAAAATTCCTTGTTCGTCAAAAAAAAATGGGTTCTTTTGTATGCAGAAATTGAGCCAGGTCCTGTTCAGAGCCGACGCGAGATGATATGATAATGAGGACTATAAAAGCGCGGCAGAAAATATCTTAATCCTTAATAATAGCATAATATAGTTGTTTAGACACAAAATTCATACAACACCGCATGAAATGTGCTATGATATAACTAACTACCAAACCAAACCAAACCACTACCAACATGTACTTACTTACAAGGCACCATTTAAATTTAATGTGAATGATTTTCCCTCAACGGCAGTTACCTTAAAGCCAAAATGTTTCTGCAATTAACTTTTTGGTGATCACAATTATACATAGGCAAGTATGATATATTTAGCCTGACAATGAGAGTACTCGCATTTTAATACTACCCCTCCATTTAAAAGTTCCGAACTAGGCTCAAAAAGTATTTTTTGTAGAAATAAGTACACATAATGAAGGCCACTCTATACGGCGGGATATTATGTTGGAGGGATATTATAAGTATTATGCAGGTACTCCTCCAACCGCCAAAGTGACGATGAGATGGATGCAATATAGCATGCACAGGTAAACGCAAAGTATAAAGTCAATTATAATATGGTCATGTTGAAATCACGACGGTTCATTCACCAACATTTGCATTTCATCGACATCCATATGATCCATATCATATTTACAGATCGAAGATCAAGTGCACAATTTCACTTGATTGCAAATATTTGACTGTATTTTGTTGATGTAACTTGGTAGATGATGTGTGTATGATAGTGCGCACTTTTTAGCTGTTAGGTAGATGGAAATGTAAGTACCATTTTTGTGGTTTTTACAATGTGGTTCCCCAGAATTTACCGTCGTCATCATACGAAAACAAAGAACATGCTCATGATCGTCATTAGACTACTCCAACTAAACTGTCTTGTTTGCCATTTGCTATGCTACCAGGCAGATCATCATCAGCCAACCAGTAGACCACGCGTAGCCACAACACAACATTTTTTTTTGCTGATTGTGCGAATTTGTTTTACTTGGAGATAGGTGGAGTATTTGCAAATATATATAATAGGACTCCTATTATAGGAGCCACAGAGTGATGGCAAATAAATTTCGTCGGGATTGAGAAATCCACAAGGGAATCCTTGACCTTTAATAATAATTTCTTTTAAAAGCAATGATGATGAGATGAGGTGATGATGAACTTGCATAATGAATGTGTTAATGTGTCTTTAAAAAATCGTAAAAAATATAATTTATGATGTGAAGGGATTGTTTGAAGTCCAATTCTTTTATTGTTTAAAGTAAGGGCTGACTTGGCTGGTAAGGTAGTTGGCATTCATTTTTTAAAAAATTATTACTTTTTTAGATAGGCTTGGACTTGACTTGTCAGATAGTTTATTTTATCGCTTCCGCAGTTTCAATTCCAAGTAGGTAGACTTATATTAGTCATTAAAAACGTTGCCGAACACTTGGAGCACATGCGTAAATGCAAATATGACAATTCGACGAATTCACACACCAAAACATCATCATCACAATCATTTTTTAACGGATACACCTTCCAAGTTCAACTCTTGCAAAATTCATGAGAAAGAGATAAAGATAAGTCCGATTTTAATAGATTTCCATCAAAATCGCATTCAAACGCAAAGGACCACGTCAGAAGTCAAGAACAAATTACTCGAATGTGAATGTCGTGGCATGGTTGTGCGGCGGTGAAAACTACGTCATTTTAAACATGTCCATGTGTATCATTCAAATGCTGTATATACGTGTACTTGGGGTGGAACTACGGCGAAACGAGCTACCTGTACGTTCCAGTGTACCTGAAATAGCTAAGGCCAGTATTCTTACGATTAGAGTATAATGGACTATTCACCGCAGAAGGTGTTTCGCAATGGCAGTGACGTGACTCATTTTCAGACTTGTTCTCTGATTCATCAACATTTTCACGGTATCTACATATTCAATATTAGGTAGTTATTATGTGGAGCTACGTGAACATTATTTTTTAAAAAAAAAGGAAGATTTATTAAATTCCGGATCCGGGGCAGAACTCCAATTATATTCAAATTAAATTGATGCATAGTTTGAGATATTTTTTTCTGCTTAATTCTTCATATTCGCCAGCTCCGCACTAGTACAGTGCATTCAACTATTTTAGAGTCAGTCCTTTTCAATCTCAGTTTCAGTGGTTCTTTCTTAACCAATTAAGTTTATTGCAAGATGATCATCTAGCTAATATGCCCATCGTAAACACATACATTTAGCCAGACTTTAATCAGTTGAGGCTATTTCGTGTGATTTCGTATCAATTCAGATATCCACTCCAAAATTATGTATGTCTTCGGTAAGCGTTCCGCATTTTAACTCTTTCTTTATAGCTGATTTTCTTTTTCTACTTATATATTTGTATTCGTCAACGCTTGCTAATATTACGACAAAATCCTCCCCACTAAAGCTGCAGCCGTTCATTGGGACAGTTAACTAATTGTAAGTTAATCCATAAATATTACTTTTCAGTATTTCCATAAATATTACTTTTCAGTTCATAAATCATGAAGAGTAATCAATTCGTTTCTGACACTCCATAATCATAATCATATCATATATATCCAAGACGTTCTATGACTGGGGCAACAACGATGGTCGTATTCGGCTTCAAGAATGAAATATTGCGAGACGCACATGTGCAGTCATAGCCACTCACATTTCTTGCTTCGCAAGCAAATCCTAAATCCCAATTGTAAATTTACCACAAGTAAGTCATATTATGTGATTTCGTATATTTGCTTGCATTTGAGCATTTTATGCATCGCATTGTATTTCTGCTCTGTAACTGCAACAGTTTTGTGCGTCCAGTTACGTTGCAATCTATCATCAATATCATCATCATCGTATTTTTTCAACAAGGTTTCTTCAGTGACTGATGAGCGGCCTCCTCCTTGCTTATCTTGCATGTAAATGATTTTTTCCTATGCTACGTCATAGTTATGAAGTAGTAATAGCCATAGTTATGGTCAGGAGCGGCTTTTGCCAAACACAGTCCTTTCATAATATGTATTTTCGAGCTTTGCAGTTTTGCATGGGCACTTTTGTTGCATGCAAATTTCAATGCAATTCTCCTCAAGCCTTTAAAGAGCGCGGTGCAAAAGTCAAGAGTAAATAGATTAAGTATTGGGAAGGGGATGAAGAATTATAAATAATACGTATGGCTGTTATGGTTTATGCTATCAAGTATCAAACACTAACTATATCGCTGTGGCTAGATTCTTTTGACGTGGTATTGTAGGTTTATGAGATGACGATGGTAATGATTATGATAAGATGGTCAGGTCAAGCTTATTCGTTATCCTCAGATATTTCACTCAACGAAAATCAATTCATATGAATTGTTTTGCTCAACAACTAACTGAAGCTGTAATCCATAAAAAGACTACAACAATAATTACAATTACAATTACAACTCCTTGTAAAATTATTTGGTGTTGCAGTTGGTGGCTCACTTCACTCGAATATATTTGTAAACTGACGACCAAAAAAAAACTTCAAATTCACTGCGTCATAGTTGCAAAAACACATCATTACATTAGCATAACATAAGCCTGAATGTTTTGGGAAAAGTAGTAGTTACTAGCAGGGAGGCTGGTAATTTATTCAGGCTTGATTTTCATTATAATTATTATTATCTGGCCTTGCCATTATGTTTATAGCTTGTCCCTGCTGCCTTGTCATACATAATCTTATTTAAGATTCGATTTTATTGAGAACGCAGCCCATAATTTTCAAGTTGGTACTCTTTACTTTCCTTTTTAAAAGGGTGGTGAGAAGCCGATAATTGATCATTCGTTTTTTTTATTGGTGACCTGACAATCATAATTATATGACATGAGCTCGTTCCTTGCAGCTCCAGTAGTTCCATCACCAGCACCATGATCATGTCAAATTCATGTCATATCATATCTGCCTGTCTTAATTTACGTGGTCAAGTGAGCATGAAAACTCGCCCAAGGATAGCCATAATCATATTATATTACATTATATATATTACATTATTACAACTATATTACATTCATATTAAGGGGACCAAAAACATAATTTTTTATAGTATTTACGATTTAAAATTAGTTACAAAATTTTTTTTCGTGTATTTCTCCCTGAGTATACGTAATATGGGATGGGATAGGATACACAGTTAGCTTTAATGACTGGCAGTGATAGTGGTATGGCATAGTATGGATATAGTGTTAGAAGGTCGAGTTCATTCACAATTGCCAGGTTACGACCAGCCTCAAAAGTGACAATTTGAACGTTGAACATGCGTACTTGTGTCTTTTTGGTGACAATTTTGACTCAAACTACATATTATGGGCTGTACAATAATCATAGTGAATTCGATACAAGAAGGAGCCCTCGCAATTGAGAATTGAAGAAACTATTACTATATTTATGATTGTCGTTTTGACTTTGATTTGAGAGAGACTTGCAGTAATATTGAACATGGGAACAATAATATCGAAACTAATGTGATGTTTGAGATGGCGATGATTCTCCTCCTTCGATACACTTGTGAATTTATGATGAAGGGTATATATATAACTTTACTTACTCCTCGATAAAATATCACGCATACGCATAAGCACATACGCATCTCATATTTTCCTTATATGATAGGTTCCCTTCGTAAAGGGTATAGCATACTCGTAATATAAGCCAGTTACGGAGCATTTGATGTATATGTATATTACCCATTACTCCATATTGCGCCATACGACGACTACCAACTTGCCACAATATCTTCACCTACTTACCCAAAAGGCAACAACGCCAAGCCACAGTTAGCTTACCTTGACTCAGGCGTTATAGCGTGGAAAGGTCTGGCTCCTTTGCCAACTACCACTACACTTCTTATATTGTTCACCCTCCTTACCCATTCCTTTAAAGGTGAGGATAATTTATTTTTGAAACAAAATTATAGTAACGAGGCAACATCGACATAAATACAAACTGGGAGTTGGACTTCTTTGTTGGCGTTCATTGTCACCCACAATCCATATCATCATCATCATAGCACCATTATCAAAATATGACGACTACCAGCCAACTAAATGCAAAATACGGATGGAAATTAGGTATGGAAATGTGGAAAGGTGTCAAACTTGTAACTTCATCGTCATCATCATAGAAAAAATAATCAACAGAAGCTATACAGCTATTATGACTAACCGTCATTTAAAAATTTTAATGGAATGTTCTCTCTGCTTTCTTATTTTTTTTTGTCTGGCTCAAGACATGGTTTAATTTTTAGGCCTCGGGTAGACTACGAAATCAAACGTGTCCAATCGGAGCAAATAATCGACATATCTATACCCATTACAAGATACTGGGACAAGTAGGGCAATTGCCAAATTACATTTCGTATTTTGCACTGCACTACATTTCCGCAAATTGCTTTCGAAAACCTCTCATCCCAAATTCTTCGTTAGAAAGAGTCAAATGAAAGAAAGTTAATTACAAGTTGCAAACTTTGCTTGCAGATGCAACTTGCAATTGCAGCCAATTAATAGGATGATGATGATAACGAATATAATCATGTCCACAGACGGAAAGTCTTTTTTCTATCTATCCTGTCATGAAAATCAGTTTTGAGAAGAACGCCTTAAAACGCCTTCCTAAACATATAGCATCATCAGCATGCCATGCTAATCATATACCTAACTTATCATTATTCAATGCAGAAAATATGAAGACGGAGACGAAGAAAAAATTCTTGAGTATGGATCGTGAGAGTAAAAGTGGACAGTCAGGTTTTACTTAGCGGTGGTGGTGCTGAAGGAACACCTACATCATCTTCCGCTGTCATGGCATTTATTTAAAAACCAACCTAAACCATATTCAATTTCAAAGATGTATATATTTATTCATACATGCGCTTCTAAAAGCTTTTATAAAACAACCAAACCTGGCATATTATATATAGTCAGGTTTACTCGAGGTATAAATTTAATATCAAGTTTTTTAACTGTAAAGCTACAATGAAAACTATCCCATTTATCCCATCTCTGACTAATCGTAAGTAAGTGAAATGACAGTGGCCTGGCAGCCAAAAAGGGAAATTCGTTCCTGTAAAGTTCCTCTCGTCTTATCTACTTTACAGTTTAAAAAGATGACGATGAGGACCAAGATGAGTAAAGTATTTGACAGAATCACATTTTTTTGGTCAGATTGTTTAGACCAGCTCAAGGGGAAAAACAACTTATTTCGCTATCTTATTCAGCTCACATAGAATTCTTCACTCTTCTCTACTTTGCACAAGCCCTTTGCATGAGTCAAGCAATTGAGAGGCAGAGAGTTTAATCAGTCAAAATGCTTTTTTCCTCAACTGAAATGATATGTATGCAAAATGCAAGACGAAATTGTAAACGAAGAAACCTTTTTTCTTTCAGTCCAACCAAACCAAGCCAACCAACATTTAACAACGTCCCTATGTCGAAAGCTCATATTGTCACACACACAAAAAGTGTTAACATATTCTTATTGCATCTCATCTCCTTATATCCATGGCGTGCCTCCTATCACATTCCTCTATCTTCTAATATAATATGCTGATTTTTTTGAACTAGCAATATTTGAGCAAAAAGTGTAGATTATCTTACAAGTGGATATTTTGCAATAGAGCCACATGACATGACAAAAGACTGTGTGATAGTTAGTTGAAGAAAAAAGATTCCTTTTTTTGCTAGTTTCGCTCCTTACAGGATGCAAGAATTAAATTTACTTACAATTATTTTATAAGTATACTCTGAAATACTGAAATCTGAATAGTAATATGATGAGGAGGATGATGAATCAACAGCGACAGGTGTGAATGTTGGCTCAATTCAATTTCCGAATACAGCAACTTGTTGAACAAAGAGGGAGGGAGAGGAAGATGTGCATGCATGACAGAGAGGGCTTTTCATGAATTACATTATCCCAAAAATCTGTTGGTATTTGCGAACGTTGTTGGGAAAGCCAATTTGGACGGGATGAATGAAATTTACACCAGAGTATTTAGCATTGCATAATCAAGAAAGAATAAAAAAGGAATCGTAATAAGTCTGGAAACAAAAGCTTTCTGAAATCTCACCGTGTGTCATGTAAGTAACAAAGCAATCTTACATAGATACGTATACATAATATATTATGATGATGTTTAAATCCAAACTTAAGGGGTAAAGTTATATTATGTGAATTTGTAAAGTGAATCATTTCACAATCAATTCCCATTTGCTATATTCATTACCAAAGCAATATGAGATGATTCATATTCCATTGCAAATTATTTCATAAGAGTTGTTGCCGTTTTTGTAAAATGGATTTTTTAAAAAGTAGTTGATTCAGCCAATCATCCTGAAATTGTAAGTGCTATTATGTCCAACGGAGCGAATCCAATCCAAGTAGGTAATAATGGGACGGTATAACGCAGTCATAAATAATGATTGCATTATTTTGAAATATTGAAAATTGAACAGATCTCCTTGGATCCTTTTTGCAGGAGTGTATCATTTTTGCGATTATGTTGTTTTGCGGTGAAAATGGTGGCGGTGGGAACCTGCAAATTACTTCCAGGTATTTAATGCGAAAAATAGAGAATTTAACAAAGTGTGAAATATTTAACATTTGGTTTGCGCAATTACTATATGTACCTATTATAATTGTCCCGGTTCTTTAAGTACTTAGCTTGCTTAAAAATGGATAAAATGTGATTTGAACTAAAATCAGAAGCGAACTCGTTATCCACTAAACGTTTCAACAATGTATTCCATAAAAATGTTAAAATTGGCACATATTTCTGTCCAATTTTGCCAAATCTCTTGACTTTGAGTAAACCTACATATTTTGACATTAAGCATAGGCTTTTAAGCAAATAGCCGTGAGAGTTAAGTCAAGCCAAGCCAAGTGAATGCACATGCTAGCAAACTATTCTTTTTCTATCAAGTCAACTCATAAAAGTCACAAGGAAATTCTATAATTATTTCCTGCATAAAATATATATATAACGGGATGGGATGGACTAATGGCCGGTGCAATTGCATTGTCATGTCAGTCTGCATAAATATTTCACGATCAGTTATAAAGTCCCGAGGAGGAGCAATTTCATGACCAAATTCCCTCAGGCCTCAAGAAGTCTTTCTCATTAACTTGTAAATCTTTTTTCAATCTTATTCCCCAACCACCACCACAATCCATATGCCAAGCCATGTCATGCCATCACATTATCATTTCAGCACATCAGCTCAGCTCATCTCCAACACCAGCATCGGATCGGGCTTATTTTTGTTGGTGATTTTAGCTGTCACTTTTGTCACTCTCATTTATTGTCCGCATTGTCCCTTGGGATAATAAGAAGGAATTTATAAGGAATACAAAGCTTAATTCAGGAAGTTAGTCCAATTTTCATGAAACTGTTCATGATGAGACGGATGGATGGACGGATGACGACAATGATGAGATGACGATGCTCTCAAATGTATACAAATATTTTTGTTTTTCTTCCTCCTCCATCCCATTGTAATAAAATGTCGTGAAAATTTACATGACAGCCCAAACCCAAAAGAATATATGGAATAATCGCCAATGAAGCCAGATTTTTAGAGTATTTTTTCCCACTTCCAATTCCGAACATCCTCGAAAGGTACTTGTGCCTAATCCAGACAGTAGAATTCATTAATTCTACTAATAAGCAATTTAGGCTGAATGCAAGGGACAAATCGGGACGGTCAAATCCGTAATAAATTGGGTCTGAATCTTACTTGAGTGGAATATTGTTACTGGTACAGTTCTTGAAAGTAGTTTATTTGAAATCATTTTTGCCTTTTCCTCGTGATCCATTCCCCACATAAGTAGGCATGTATTTGTCCATTTACTGATGTTAAATCACCGTGTAAAGATCAGAGTCAGAGTTCTGACTTTTCTTTCTCTGACTTTTATACCATTTCATTCCAAGAAAAAAGGGCCAGTCTGTACTCCTCGTCGTCTTGAACAAGGTCTTGAGGGATTAAAATACTTTTCAAGTTTTAGTCGCAAGATTGGACAAACTTTGTTCGTTGTTATATGTAAGTCGGGTTCTGGGCATGAAGTTGAGCTGCCCAAAATGAAACTAGATAGTACCTAACCAAATAATTTGTAGCATAAGACCCATCGCCCAGTTCGTGAGACGGTAATCTTTGCTGGGAATTGATATGTAGGCTCATAATCTTTGAGTGCAGCAGTGTCCACTGCCCACATGGACTTTGAACATGAATCGTACATATTTACACACAATTACAAAGGTACATCCATGGATTCATGGGGCATTTATGTATAGTCATTTTTATGTACTTATGAAAAGTCTTCAAAATATGTACTTATTCAGACGAATCATTTTGACCACTGCACTGATCATAATCCCCAACTTTAAAATTCAAAACTCATAAAGTAAATTTATTTAAGTACATGGCTTGGCTAACAATATTGTATGCGATGTTGTAACCCATTTTGAACTCTCTCTGGACTCACACAATAAAACTGCTCTTGATCTACTTGGTGTCTTGCTTCACTTAATTAATCGAAAATGACTCGATGGGTTAATCAACGCTCCCAGAAGCACTTTTCAAAACACAAAATGCATAATATCTGCATCGCATAGTTCATTAAGTAAATAACTACATAATAAAATATATTACGGAGAAAATATTTGTTGGAATTAACTTAAGAAGGATTTAAGAAATGGTTAATCGGAATTGATCAACATCGTCAATTTAATTCAATCCAAAAATCATATATGTCCCATGTGATCAAAATATTATATTATCGCATTGTATCACGATGATTCACGCATCCCAAAAACTAAAACCAATTCCTTTGTTCCTTCTTCTCTCTCCAAAAACAACATTTCATTCTGATATTATTATTCCTCATTGCATGGTCACTCCATGCAGCCCCTGCATGTAGTTAGTTATATGGAAGTGTTGATAATATTTTAATTTTCACATTTCACATGGTAAATGCATAAATATGAATAGATGGATTATCACTCCTCAAAATAATTTCTTAACAAGCATATCATTTAAGTGACGAAGATATTAAGACGTAGACTCATATAGAGTGGAAGAGAAGGATTGCGATTGTGAGCTTTAATATGGTGAGATTGTTCGTCAGCAGAAATTGTTTTCCTGAAAGAATATTTTGTCCATTCTATTAAATTATCTCGTTCTCTCTCAACTAGGCAGAGCTATTTGATATTTGGTTGCCACCTTCCCAACAATACGCTTTGCGATATGGCGATGATGATATTGATGATGGACAACAACTTGGACTGGGATTGTGGGAAAATCTAATCGGAGAATTCTCTGTGAACTTTACATTAACAATGATATTATGCATCACCCTCCTTCTCTTTAGCTGTATATATATGGAGTGGAGGCGGCAGTTATTAAAAAATATTGTTAACTACCCTTCCACACTCATCATCATCAACAACAACATGTCATGTAGAGAATCCTGAAATCCTGTTCAGTTTCTTGTGTAGTAGAACTAACTGGGTAATACTATAAGAACTGGCGTAATGTAATATTTGCATGCAATTATTGATATGATCGTCATCGTACATTATTTGGTTTTCTATGGAAAAATATGTGTAATATTCCATGTAGGATTCTTATGGCTTATTACGATACAAAATGCTCAGAATACCTGAACAAAGTTTTCTCATTGAAGGAAGTGATAATTAAAACTGTATAATGGCCCGTTTGAGGAAATCGTATGCTAAAATACAAGCAAACGTTCCCTCAGCAAATAAAATATAGTACATAACTTACTTCTGATTACAATTAAAGGGTTTCTGGTTGGTAGATGGCATTTTATGCAAACCTCAATTCACGCATTAAATAATCGAATATTAAAATGTTCCAAGTTGGGAATCGAATCATAGCAAAGACCTGGGTCGCGAATAGGTACGCAATACATAGCAGCGGTTTAGCAGTTTATCTAGCATACAATACGGTTTAGCAGTGAAGCAATTTATGTACTAGCTAAAATTGCATTTAGAAGAAGAAAAAATGTTTCAAACTTACTTATACAGATTGTCCGTTTCAGCGTCATCTTTCCCGATTTTTCGTCAAGTTGGTTTCTATTGTCTTATAAAAATCTCAACCGGATTGAGATCGTCGGAGGTTGTTTGAATATTCTTCTAAACTTTCTTTTCACATGAATGTATTTTTGTTTGGAATTGACGCACTATCCATTAACAATGTATAAACACCGAACTCCACTTTTAACAATTTAAGTTACGACTACGACGACAACGGTGTGGCGACGAGGATGAGTTAATGATCTTCACTATCACTTGGCCACAATGGCGCGACTCATTCTATCGTACACTAAATAAATAAAACAAAATGAATGATTTACATGGGAGACATTACATAAGCGATTGCAAAAATTGTACTAAAAATAATACTAAAAATCACGCACAGGTTGTTCCACTTTCTAATGTAAAGAAAATTACAAAAAAAAATGATTGCAGGCCAGGCTAATCATGAAGGCATTATGCGGCTGAGGATATGCAAGAGAGATTAGCTTAGCTGCAATAATAACAACCAAACCGTTCCAAAACTTTTCCCTAACTCAATCCATGCAAGGAGGGAGCAGTGCACTCATGCAACGCAGTTACAATTTACAATGTTTAGGAAGTAACACGGGATCACCTACTTTTTGCTAATGGGTTATCTACTTATCTGCAACGAATATGAGAGTGATAAGATAAAATCAGTGCTTTCCTCTTTCAATTTAACTAGTGCCTATGGATAAGAAAACTGACACATATTCAAGTTATCTATCTACATATGCATGCACATCTATCAACAACCATCACGAATAAATATTGATATCGGTATGGCGTGATTTGCATGAATTTGTAGTATTTGCAAATAAACATCTAATGTGGACTTTCCCCGGCGAGCTTGCTGGTTGTTACACCCTAGACTTAAACACAGATGAATTAGCTATGTACGATATAAGCATGTACGAACCGATGAATTTTATCAATGCCAGTTTCCAACTTCCATCCCATGTCTACTTAATTGGATAGTTTTTTTTATTGAAATATGTCAACTTTATTTGCTGTCTGTCCTGCCCAGCGCATACAAATATAATTGGATTTTACGCCTGGAATTCTAAATTTATTTTAAGGTAAACGGTACTTAATTCAACTCCCCATAACATAACCAAGTTTACTATTGATATTGAATTATATTATCAGAGTTGCTCATTCGTTAAAAAAACCTAATCTGATAACTAGACACTAATTAATTCTATGTAAATGCAAAAGTGGCCTCCCTCATCCCTTCCTAAAATCTGTATCAATATCATATCATTTCATATCAAAGTTCGTTTTTCCTAGCTCTACAAACAGAGTAATTGGAGCAGATCAATCCAAATAACTCTTGCTTTTAATATAAAATGATTGTGAGCAGATCTATCTACCTATCTATCTAGGCATCTATGAACCATCTCACCTATTGTAAATTAAAGCATCTCCCTGCAAGATTCATAAATGAAAATATTTATTTAAAAAATAAATTCACTTTTTAATATGATAAAACCATATCATACCGCCGCAAGAAGATGCTACTTGTACCTACACACTATGTTCATCTTTTAATGCATTAATAACGACCGCGTAGATCTATTAAAAATCCCATCCCCCTCCCCAAAAAAAACTTTATATCATATCATATCATAAGACACACACTTGTTGAACGAAACGTTACCTTTTTTCTTCCTTTCCTCATGCGCCTGCTTCTCATGAGGAAGGGCTCCTTAACTTCATAAAAAGAATCTTTCTATTTCTCTTCCCCTTTCTCAGTTTTATTTTGAGGAGACGAAAGAACTATGTATATCCAAAAAAAACTCTAGGGAAATGTCGATATTTATTCTTATATTATATTTGATCACTTTCAAACGGACTCACTCATTTCCTTAGGCTCGTTGTGCGTGCCCACCAAAAAAGGAACAAACAATCAAATCAAGGCACACATATTCAAAGTAATATGATAAGAGTAAAAATCTCAACCGTGTCTTCTCGGCACTATAATATTAAGAAGAAAAATTACATGGACGCAGCGCAAGACCGTTGGCTGTTTGATGTGAACGTTAGAACATCTCAACATAGACTGGTGCATATCATCCAAGAATCTTAGTTGGATGGATGCATAAGGAAAGGGACTGAATTGAATGCAATGTTCAACAGCATTTACTTATGATATGATAATGTGAACTGCATTCTGAAGAAAAGGCGACATAGACATAAAGCTAACCAACAACTATATAGATAGTACTTAATTCCAAGTCAAGTCGACGTGCATCATGTTAAATGTTGAGATGATGGCATGGCAGCAACGGCAACCAAACCAAGGAGCAACAATAGATCTGTTCATTTGAGATTTTTAAGTAAAGGAGCATCACATCACATGCACATAGGTAGGTTGTATTCTCACTCTCAGCATTCAGCATTCAAGACGAAGCAAGAAGGGAGAAAAAATCACTCAATAGAATAATAAACTTGACTAATATATGTCTATGACTGTGGCCGTCTAGTTACTTGGAAGACGAAAAAAATCAAATCTGAACGGTTGGCCCACGAACAAGAGGATTGCCATCCCATGCCAAAGAAATGAGCATTTAAGTCAGTGTCGTATTTCTATTTAACTTGTATGGGAATATGGGATGATGTGAAGAATTGTGGACGGATGGGGAATGGGGATGGAAGGGAAGGGAGACATGAGCATGAGCAATTATTTTTAAACATTTGGAGTTGGACTGGCAACAACCCTCACGTATTACACTTTGTAGTTGGCCCCATACAGAGCCTCTAATAGAATGATGGTCAAAGTAACAAGAAAAGGAACGCGGAGCGAATGTAACAATAAAGTACAACTAGTGCATGATGATGGGGATGATGAGAATGCAGAGGGTAAACGCATTAACTGAAGACCCTTAACTTAGCGTTTTTTTAATATAGGGAGGAATACATGTAATGTGATGTTCAAATCCCAAACCAAATCCGTCGACCATGCACTTCTTCTCCTTTGTCAACTCATAAGAGGGGTAGTATAGGTTCGGAGGGGTAGCTTTTTGTCAAGACAAGTACAGCGTTCTTATATGGTATGAAATGAAAAGCTATATGATAGGATTGCTTTTTGGGACGAATTTAATGCTAGCGTTAATTAAATTGAATTTTTAATATGAATACAATCGAATATGGTAAACTGCTTCAAATTATGAATGTTAATTGGAGGAAAGAGTGCTAATTCTTTTCACATTAAACTCATTTTATGTGTAACCGCTTCATTTCTTGCTTCTATCTGAGAGATTACAGATTAAGCACATGAACTTGTTGTTTTTTTAATAATTACAAATTACAATAAATAATACTATCTAACTGTATCACTAACTACCACATTATACATTACTAAATTACAGCAAACATCACACATTTCATATTGGATCAAATCAAATTTAAAAAAAAAATCGGAATTTGATAAGCGTATGCATGCTGATGCATATGAAACTTTGCAGTCGGTCTGGTCAAAATCTTTTTATTAGTGTCTAGTTGGTCTAAACTCATTTTTGTACTTTTTTCAATCCTCATATTATTGCACTATTATCTATGTTTCGAGTGTACGTACACAGCTTCACGCTTGATTGGCTAAATACGTAAGATTCATTTTTTAAAGAGGTACCTTCCACGTCCAAATCAAGAGAGCTCATCACGATCGTCATCATCATCATGATATTACCATCTTCATAGGCCACATTACAAACTACTTAGAACTCCATTGTCGGAGACACAAAGATGCAGCCAGCCCTTCGCATCGTCATCTCATCAATAATGCCATGCAAGAGTTAGACAAATGCCAAAATGCGTCTTATTACTCCTGTAATGAGGGTGATAAACATGAGCCCTCGTGGTGGTTATGATATGCTCAAGATTTGTTAATAGGCTTGTACTTTTTTACTCCCTCTATCATCTTCATTTTAATCATCATAAAAGTCAATTCCCATTCGTTTATCCACTCACACTTTCTTATGTGTGGTGACGATGATGATGATGATGACGACGAGCCAACAACTGCAGATACATAATCATGGAATGGGGCTAATTGTGTGATGCATCATATTTATGCAATAAAATTCATGAGAGGGGTGCTAAACATTTTTAAAATGAATTTATTACATTTTTAAAACAAAATGCAATCATACGTCATATTATTGTAATTCAAGTAAAAAGGGAACATCCACAATCCCACTTATAAATGGCTGCTTTTACATGAAATTGGTATCGTTTGTAAACGACATTAAATACCATCGTTAAACGTAAGCCATCTTGTCCGCAACAACAACAGCAACAACAGGACAAAACTTAAAATTTAGATTACTAACTTATTATTAACTAGAAGGGGCCAGGCGGAAATTCCGCCTAATCTAGAGAAGGGAATAACAAATTGTAACAAAAATTGACCTTT
>JAQIXQ010000543.1:0-26525 GCA_034700485.1 Pseudosinella alba
TGAGGAAAGGAGGAAGAGAAAGTGAGTAAAAATTCATGTGTCGTTGGTCCCATTTATATGGGCATATTGCGGAGAGGGATTCTTGTTGTTGTTGCTGTTTGCATGAGTAAAGTTATGAGAGGGAACTACTGCCTCAAAAATTACTCTCTTTCTTTGCGATAGAGAGACAAAACTGCAGTTTCCTCAAAGAGTCCTCCAAGTTAAAACATTTCATGTATAATTTCCCCTTCCCTTTCTTAAATGCACGCTCTAATTATTCATTAATGCATTTTTAACGTGCTAATCTGTGCGCTGAAAAACCAAAAGCCAAGCAAGCACGAGGGGAAAGTAAACTCCTTGACAAGTTTCCCCTCTCTCAAGTAAATATAAATAGATCCCATTTTTTATTCATAATCTGTTTTGTGTTATTATCTGAATGAATAACTACACTCACAATAATGCTTTCATAAAAGTAAATGAGTTATTTCCCCATTCTTGTTGGGGATGGAATTGCGTCTCAAAAGTAACTAGATTTTTTGGTACATAACAGCATGTCCTTTGGCTACACGAATGGAGTACGGAGACCCGAATTGTTCCAGACAATCAAAATGTTTTCCAGTGCAAAAAATATATTATTTCCGAGTCAGGCAGAGATGAGTACGAGCAGGAACACTGCTAAATTCCAGGAAACATGAAATAATTCATTAGGATTTATGCTGGGAGAAATAAACTTTAGTGTTTTCAGAGCATAGCATCAACATCATCCTAGATTACCTTACCTTTTGACCTCCTAAGTAAGAGGTTCAATTAGGTAAATTAATTTTATGCCTTCTCTGGTGCTAAATAAGGCATGGCAAGGTGTAGCCTACATTAATGTACAATGGTTCAAGGAGCGGAACAAAAGGACATGACATATTTTTAATGAGACCATTTAACATTTCCTCTGTTTGTTTCTTTTTTTACAGAGCCCATTACCCACATTGAAGGACTGAAGGGAAGGGATTCGGAACTTTTTATCAAGGCTGGGAGCACAATCAACTTGACATGCGTGGTGGAGGATGCCACAGACAATGCACCAAAACACATCCTGTGGAGACATAACTCTAGGGTAAGGTATATGGAGTTAAATAAAGTAGTCATTTTTAAAAATCTCATTTTCTTCCACATGAAATAATAATTTTTGCAACCCATCCATTGTTCCATATTTTTTAAGTGAGGGTTTTTTTAGCCACTGCATAATCATTTCTCCTGCTGTGCTGATCCCCCAAAATAAATATGTGGCTGAGAGAGTGGAATAGTAATCATAATCATAATATCAATATACAACTAATGTCTCTGGACATAGATATAATATTTAAGGAGAATTATTATTATATGTCATCATGATTAAATCCATGAATTACACTGGTCCCCTCTCCCGCAATAACAATAATATTATGAATTTACAAGTAAACTTGAAATTATTTTGTCGCAAGGGCCCACTTCAGCCCACCAACCAGCATTATATATAATCTGGAAGAGCGTGGGCATGATATTATTATTATTGCAAAGTTCTGTGACTTGACTGAGATTGCGTCTTCTCCCAGAAATGTGTTATTAATGAAGGGCCTCTCCTTCCTCCTTCTTATCCCAAAGCTTATTGCGCTATTATTATCATCCTGATTCTGATATATATTTTTTGCAGAGCTAAACTGCTCTGTTGCGGCTACCATATCTCTTGTATAATATGTTTCCTCTGTCTTGTCGTGGCGGAGGAAGGAGTAGTGGGGACTACCCACTTGGTTTGGTTTGGTTTCATTTCTTTAAAGAAAAGGAAGGATTCTTTCTGCCCTCCCTCCCATTTTAAAAGTAGATGTATATTAAGTACATTACATAACATTACTTAATACTTGACTACAATATGCTGGGCATAATGCGAGAGGGGGAAAGTAGTATTACTCATTTTTAGTGTGTCACCAGAGAACAGTTTTAAAGCCCACTGACTGCCCGCCTTGTATAGTGATCATGATGATCATGCTCGGGCTCTACAGTTTCATCTCAAGTCTCTCCTTTTCAAAAGCAACTTTCTCCTCGCACAATAAAGGAGAAAGTGAGGGAAGGAAGAAGGGGCTCAGTAGCAATATCAGGAGGAAAGGAGCAGTAAGGGATAATTGACACACTGGTCACGCCTGTTTGATGTCGGACTAGTGCTTTCTCCAGAGGGTACTCTTTTGAAGCTGGGTTGGGAAGGAAGGAGGCTTTCATATTTCCTTCCTTTCTCCCACTCGTTTTCATTTCTTCTTGGGAGGCTGAGGCTGATGCTGATATGGCTTGGGTATAAAAATAAGAAAGGGAAAGGAAGAAAAAAATAAGTAGGTAAGCAGTGTACACACTCTCTGATGAAGTAGATGAAAAGCCATGTGTAAGTCATCATGACTAAGGGAAAGGAGAAAGTGTACTGGGGAAAATGTTATATAAATATATCCTGTTGTACGCGGGACGGTAACGGTGCTGAGGAGATGGATGCTGAGATGGAACATGACCGTGTTACTTCAGTAGTAATAAGTACTTGAAAAAAGTCTTACGAGAACTTTCCCTGGCACACCGTGACCGTCCTCCTCCTCCTCATAACATAACGATCATGTCTCTTGTTGTTGTTTTGTCATTGATGTTTACCCAAAAGTGCAATCGTGCAAGTGGGTCTGTCGTCGCTGTTGCTTCCTCGAATGCTGATGATAAGCCAAGGAGCAAGAAGTGGTAATCATTGTCAGTATACTTATATCTATATATGGTGTAGCGATGCATATAGACTAGTATAGTGTTGTGACGATCATGATCATGATGATGATAAACAGAAGGGGAGAGGGGATGAGGACCGGAATAAGATGTAAAACACGGATCTAGGACAGCTTGAAAGAATGTCATCTCATCATCATCTTATTGATGTCATAGTCAGTACTTGAAGTGGGAGACCATCTTTATGAATGATGCATGCACTCCGTGTCATGTCATCATCCTTACTTTTTATCATATATATTTCCTTCATGACATATAATAAAATAGAAGCTTAATCCATATTTAACTTGTTGGGGGAGGAATTGGGTTAGGTTAGGAGGACTAGGAAAAAGAAGGGAGCTTTTACTTGGCAAATTGAGTTTTAAGTTGTGCACTTGGAAGAGAAATGGCTGGGTGATGGTGATGAAGAGGATGTGAAATTCTTAAAAATTAAAATATGATGCCATCTGTCATGTATAACTTTTCATTTTAGTACTTTCTTCATAATCAAGTTAATGATGTTGGGCCTCTAACTCATTTTAGCTTGCACTGGCATTGCCACATAGAAAGGTACTAACCATGCCACTGTTACAAGTTTGAAAACTGGAGTAGTTTTGTATTCAGTGTTAAATGCACAAAAATGGAAGATGAGTAGGGAACAAAACTAGTAAAGGAAAAACATGGAAAGTATTTAGGTAGGAAAAACCTGATGCTGGGACCTACTCTACATCAGACATTTTCAAATAGATACAAAACCACGAACAGCCGCACATTACCACCGAAAAGATCCAACCGGAAGTGCGGCTATCTTGCAGTACAGTTGTATAACATCCATTCTCTGTGCAACACATCATGCATACGGATTACCTTATCGTCTTCACCTCACATAAATTACTGCAGCTATGTACATATCCTACTCAATATATATGATATTATGTGGGTCTGAGTCTAAAATGAAATGCTACATTTCAACCCATATCAGCCAACCTCTTGACCTCATAATACTATTTTCATTCGTTGAATACCAAATGAACCAGTTTCAGCCTTGTTACATAAACCAAACCACGAAAAAGTGAAAGCTCATTTTGCTTTCCTTATAAAGCACATTGCATTGCACTTCATTCATTCCATATTGCAATGGGGAAATTTTTCTGAAATAAATAACGAGCATGTAGGGAAAGAGTGCAGGACTCAACTGGAAAGAAAAGTGCAGAGTTGGCCACAAAATATGTACAAGTATTAGATTATTTTCGGCCTTTCATCTTTCTCCAGGTCCAGGTTTTTCTCTCCAATTTCCTTCGACTCAAGTTATGTATATAACTGGTCCATTTCATTGTAGTGTGTTATGTTGTGTTGCTCATTTTGCGTCATAGATCATTGGTTCTTTCTATCCCTTATAGTTGTACTTTCATGGTCCTTTTCTACAAATTTCCTCCTTTTCCCTCATTCAATCATGTGGAATTAGAACCAACTTGTGATGGTAGTGGTACTTACTGCTTCTTACTGTTAAGGATGTCGCTATCATGGTAAGACACTAACACTACCGCCATCATCGCCATGATTAAGTGGAAAGCCTGCTCTCCACAAATTAGTCATTTCCCAAGAATTATATGCCTAGAGAGAATGAGGACCATCTTTCTTTAATGTTTTTCGACTACAGTCTCTCAGGAGAGAATTCATTTCATTTCACTGACAGTTCTAGGGAGGAGGCCAGACCACTGTTTAAACTCAAAATAATCTGGGTTTGCCCAAGCACTGTAGAGTAAAGTAACTAAAATGAAAGAATTTTAATTTACCTACTTTCCGGCCCAGTCCAAATTTGCAATGCAGTCATTCATTAGCAGTTCTACGGGTGGTCCCTACATTACTTGAATCTAGCCCAATGGCCTAGTAAATTCTGAATCTTACTAATTAAAATTACATTTGTAACTAAATTAGTGGGGTACATACATACACTTTGAATGTATCCATATCACTTTCCAGGAAAATGTTTTATGATGTAGGCTATACTCCCGGGCATTTAATCATTTGATGCTGCGGTCTTTGAAAGGCTCTATAAGCTTTGCTGGGAGAAAGTTGAGATCTTTCAGGGCTCGTTTAATTATTGTCTTACATTAGATGATGGACAACTTTTTTATATCATGTTACTGTACCTACCCATGTGGGTATTATTTGGAAAGGAACCAGCAAAATTCAATAAAATATCAAAGATTGCACTCCGCTCATGTACCTATGACCATTGAACTGTAACATAAATCGTCTACTTACTTAAAAATCCTCATTTCATAATGTGCCCGAACTTGTTTCCCAGAACACATTTGACGGGAGAGGGCTAATGAACCGTGAATTTGTGAAATTGCTTTATTATTGCAAAGTATGATTTACCTCCCATTTACTACTACGCTTAACCTTGGCTTTTGATGATGACGAGAATGATGTTGATGATGATGATGCACATGATCATGTAATAACATAAAAAAGTTTATAAAAGCTCCCGTTCCTCTTATTTATATTATTTGATAGAAAATGAGAGAAATGAAGGCTCAAGGCCCAAATGTGAGCTTCGTGGAAAGTGGAGGCAATAAGGGAAAAAGCATCTTTGTTTGCCATCATCCTATATGTGAGCAATCAGCCTCACTTCCACTTTCCCTTTTTGGGCCAGTCAACCGAAGTATAAAAGTTAAAAAGTTAATGTTAAATATACAAGCTATTCACATCACCAAATTAGACATTGGCTGCATTATATTGGTTTGGGTTGACTTGAATGGAATGACATTGGGGTCGGCGGAAGGCGAGAGGGAAGGGAGGACACTGTTTTCACCCATTCAATATTTACGTAACCTACCCTCAAGCAAAATCTACGCTAACGAGTCAGTTAGTCTCGCAAACTTAGTCGGATTAATTTATAGCTTGAGGTACTTATATGTAGCACCAAATTGCAACGAATTCAATCTAGTAAATTAATGCTCATTTATGCAACCGTGCTCATTGCCAATGTCACAAATTTTCACCGTGTAGTAAATGCAAATAGAATGATGATCGCATTAAAAAATAGCATATAAATAGAAACAGCTTCTGAGAGAATTTTTAAATACGTGGCAGAAACGCCGTCACCTTCCCACAAATGCATACCAAAATAGTTCTCCCATTTCCCCTAGTAGCTAGCCCTGGTTGTGCATGGCAGGGGACCTACCTAAGAGGAATGTTCACTTCATTTTATCTCCATTTTCTAGCTTTCCCCATTTCCTCACTCAGCAATTTGTCATGCCAGATCGTTTTTCTTTTTTTGCGAGAGAGAGAGAGAGATTTTTTTTGTTTTGTGTACATGTAGGAGAAAGTCCCTTGAGAATTATTCCTAAAGCGGGAGGAAACTTTCAATGGTGGAAAGTTTAGTATCTAATATATTTTGGATTTAGGGGGAATGTGAATGGGCAACGCGGTGTGGATTTGTGGAATCTGCTTATTTCTAAAAATGTTCTTTATTTACCGATGCGTATCCTCCTACCTCCTACTTTAGCTTTCACTTTATATAAAGCCTATATATATCTCTGTAGCTTATATGCGTTTACATTTTATTCCAAAATGGCTATATCGAAAAGGAATACAAGAGTTAGTAGCAACTCATAAAGTTGAACATTGTGTCAATTGCACAAACTGGGGGATAATATAATACCTTCGGTTCTTCAGTGTCCGGCTATTGAACATAAATTATATCTGCTTGATAGTTTATGTGACGTAAGAGGAGAGTGTTTTTTTATGATTCTCCATTTGATACGCATTTGTCTCAAGAAGCCCCACTAGCTTTCTTTTATGTTCAGTCACTTTAGTAAATGCATCATCTCATTCTCATCATTGCGTATTGCGTGCCTAGTATTTTATTCATTGGAGATTAAAATAAACCATCGCCAATAACTTGTGAATGAAACTGTTCTTCATATAATCCTTATATCATATTGAAGATAGGGATAATAAATAACCCATTCTTTTATAAGGGAAACAGGAACGAAATTGCCAGATAGGTAGATTCCAGCAACAACATCCTTTCTTCCAAGAATTTGCTTCCCAATCTCAATCAACTAGGTATACAAATACAATTGAACAAACTGTTCAACACTTTCCTTCGATTACGATTGGTTATGCCTACACTCTACAGGAAATGGTTTACCAAAACCAACAATAAACTCAAAAACTTTTATTTCCAAACGTATGTTTCCCTCTGTCCAATAACAATAGGAATTGTTTTCCCACGCCGATTTCCCCCCCTTTTATCAAGTAAAAATTGCAGTTGACAGGCCCAAGTGACAGTATTGCTGAGAAAGCACATAGCACATGTAACATTGATGCCCGAAATGTATACAAAGAAGTAAGAAAGTGCAACTGGAATACAATGGAAATAGCCGTCACCAGTAAATAAACAAGGTGGATAGATAGATAGATCCCACTCTTTCCAAGTAAAGTGGCGAACGAGTTAGAATTTGATAATACTTGCTGAATGGGATAGAATAATAGTGGAAATGTCGAAGGAAACAATGAGCTAATACACACACATTGGCTGTTATTTACAAGGCAATTTCTCCTGCCTTTCCCCCCTCTTTACAAGTTTCTACAGATGGATTTGATTTATTGAAAACCTTGTTTTGTATCTGTCAAATAACTGCTTCCTGTAGCAAGTTTTCTTTTTTCCCCCTTATTCATCCCATCCAACTCCACCAATTGTGTGAAGACAAGGGAAAATGTTTGAACAATAAAGCTGGATCTGGCTCTGGATGGAACATGGGGAGAGGAGAAAGAAGATGGCTCATGTTTTGAATTCAAGATTAGATCATTCCTCTTTTTTTTGCTGGGATGGACTATTCTTCCCATGTCCCATATACCATATTACCCATGCCAAGCCAATGCTGGGTTGTAAGTTGTAATGTAATGGGATGCGGAAGGAAACCCTTTCGTGGCTAATGTGTCACTCGTCATCAATATATTGACTGTCGTCTCCTTGCCTGTCTATCTTACTGTTTTTCCTCACTCTATTTACAATATAATGTGATATTCATGTTCTAGGTTTTTTATCAAATATTTTTTCAGGTTGTCAATTTCGAGTGGGCTCGGGGCGGGATGAGCTTGGTTACGGAGAAGAAGAGTAAAGGAGTCACTGTGAGCCGTCTCCTCATCCAGAAGGCAGTCCGGACCGACTCCGGGACCTATATCTGCTCACCCTTGAATGCTCATCCGGCCTATGTAAAAATCGTTGTTTTGGAACAAGGTAAGTCGTTTAAGCAATTATCTTTCTCTAGAGAAAATAGAAAGTCAAGGTTAAGAAAATGCCATTCCATGCCATAACATGTCCTTGCTTAGGTAGGACTTGATAGTGGCCATTGTCTCGTGACTCGGATTATTAATAATAATATTATATATGCACCATATGTTCAATCAACGGATCCACATGCACACGGTGACTGCATTAAGTAGTTAATTAGCTGGTGCAGGCAAAGTCATTCCCGGTACTAATTTGCTAGTCAGGCTAAATAGCAGCATTATTTTGAATTAGACTACAGCCATATGTGCTTAACTGCGGTTTGGCCAAGCAGAAGGATGGTGATGCGATCTAAGATGTAAAATGTAACACAGCAGCAGTTGTTTCCTTTAATATTTGGGGGTTCCGCCACATGTGCATGGCAGAATAGATAAGTACAATATTGACTTTAGTTAATATATGCATATCTAAATCTACTTTCACCAAGTAGAAAGTGGCATAGCGTTAACTTTCTCTTGAGTTCAGGCGAGTAAACACGAAGACCTTCCAGACGAATGATTTATCTTGATGTGGTAGGCTGATGGCCTTGAAGGAGAAAGTAGCGTCAATCTTGGATGCTGACATTCTAAATTCCAAATTTACTTCTGACAATGTGCGCCTTGATGTATAGTAATATAACAGTCAAGTTTATTTATTCATTGCGAATGAATGGAGTGAGAAGGGAAATTATATTTAAACTTCGGGGAAATACAAATACAACTTGTCATCTTATATTCATCTCATAAATTTTACACTTAATGAACACATTTTTTGAAGAGGAATAAAATGGAAAGCGAGATGGAATTTAATTCTCTTGCAAATTCCTGGAGTTTTATACAAATAGGGCTTACTTACATATATTAGAAAAATATAATGGAGAATCAGAGATAAAATGCAGAAAAAAAGAGGAGAAAGCATAATAATAAATATCAAAGCCATCGCATCACATCGTCTCCTTTTCTTTATTTGAATTTTTTTCTCCCTCGAATACTTTCTCTTCTTCCCTATCCCCAATACATCAACCAAAACAGATCAAACACAGCGGAAGGGAGAAAGTTGGTGGTTGATGTGGATGTTGATGTTGATAATGCTGACTGAGGGAGCATGAAAATTTCAGCCAGAGGAATGTGCCATGTTTTACTTGCTCATTCAGTTAATGTTCATTTGAGTGTTATTATGTGTATTAGGCTGTAGTTGTGTCTACCAAGCGAGTATATGTACACAAAATCCTACATGTCTCCCTTCTCGACTTATTTAAGGGAACTAAATTTTTCATGGGGATCTTATGTGACCTTTACATGGATAAAAAAAAATATATTATATGAGAAGACGAGATTAAAAGTGGTGGTGGGGGAAGCATCTCTGATGACGCTGATGTTACCATTTTATTACTTTCTTATTTGTGTCGTTGTTGTGTTTGTAGTTGTGGTCTCAGGGAGGCTTAAGAAGAACTGATATAATCCAGGAAGCATTCCCCCCGCAGCAAACGAAAAGGAGCCCACTTAAAGAAGTAAAATTACTAAAGTATTAATGCAGAGTATATATAACCAGAGAGGGGGAGAACCACTTTCACTTTTCTCTTTCCCTCTCGTTCCTTCTACAAAACGAACCCAAGACCAACTTAGCTTGGGCATTATTCATGCTGTGATGTATTATTTTCCTTGAAGTGAATACTATCTGGAACGTGTACGGGGAAACTCTGACGGGGCATTTTTGCGTGCAATATTTCTTTCTCTTCTGTGCAGAAAAAAAATCCTGAGAATGTGGCCCCGAATTAAATATATAGCACGAGCTAAAATATATATATAAACAGGTATAAAGTTTTCTGATTCTTCAGCTCATGCTGAGGAATACGAAATTATTTGAAACTTTTGTTCGAGGAGGGAGACTTTCCCTCACTCACACATAGTCATAGTCAGGGAGAAAGTTTTGTGTGATGTCCTTGCTTTGCTTTCTCCTATTTGGTACGAGATCAATGTGTATGTGGAGGGTAAATACAATATGCAATTTTTGGTTCACGTACAATAATGGCGATAGGGAAATAGGGATATATTTATGGAGAAAGTGTGCAAAATGGAACACATTCTGTGTGGCAGACGAACATATAGGTACATCCACAACAACAACTTTACTGGGAAGATATTCTTTTAAAAAATAAATAAAATAAAAAAGTCAGCAAACCCGAGCCCAACGGCAAAAAAAAAGTGAAAGGGAAAGGGAAGGACTTTTATCTACGAGCTATTTCGTTAGCCATTCTGAGGAGCATCCAACTCACATCTTTTTCCTTCATTTCTATTGCCTCTCCTCAATAGCCATTTACTTTCCTCTTTCCTGTTACTTTTCAACTATTGTAAAGGGTCGGATAGTAGAATGAAAAGGGAGAGAGAGGGACTGGGGACAATAATACGCATAGTTGAAAGGTACCTACCTACTTGTGTGTGTACACTGGGCATAATAGTCACAATTACCTATATACTACCTTATTGCTTTTTCCGGTTACTTTTCCCTTTCATCTGGAATCTCTGGAATATGGGTTTGGAAATAGTTTTAAAGTCAGCTTTACACAGCACAGTGAAAGTCTAAATGGCTAGAGAAGGAGGTATAACCAATTTTAAAGATGACCAGACAGAAGACAATAGGCTCAAATAGGTAGGTATATACTCCGCAAGGGGAACATGCTGCAATTTAATTCATATTATATTGGCCAGTTTGAATTTGAATTCAATCCAGCTAATAAATCGTAGTTACCTACTTATCTACAGATCAATAAATTCAATAAGGATTTGCAGTAAACATGCCAGTTTCTCGAAAAGATGCTTCCAGACTAGACTACACTTGCACCTTCTCTAAAAGTTGGACCGAGCATACGATTAGCCAAGCCACGTATAATCATCTTCATCATGATGCTATCTTGATGTTGCAAATAAATGAGTCCTCGAGCGAAACCCTTGAAGCCCTTTCAGAAGCCTCAAGGGCACTTGACTAAATACATTTAGCAAACATGAATACATATACATGAATTATATATGAAGCTGTGTTGGTGTTCAGTGAGCATGCATCACCTTATAAATCGACTGGATGTGCATATTACACTAAATGTACAGTATGCCCACGAAACATCTCCCTTGCCGACCCTTTGCGGGGTCCATAACTTTTTAACAACAGTAGCTAAATTTTCAAAATAAATTGCCACAGATAGAGTAAGAAAGGCTCTTTAAGTGGATAGTTTGCAATTAGCAAAAATCGAATCCCAGCCTGAGATATGAGCATTTAAAAATTTGGTATCCAGGGTGGTAGGGAGATGTTTCGTGGGCATACTGTATGTAAGTTAATCCATTTACCGGCTATTATAATTCTTTTTTAACCTTGCCAAAGAGGAACAAGACGTGAAGGAAAAGCCTATTGTAAATGGGCTTGTGATAATATGCAGTTTACTCTGGCATAAGAAGCTAGCTAAAATAGTCAAGGTTTAAGACATAAGTCAGGAGGAAGCCTATACAACTGGCCATAAATATTTGCAACATGGCAATATGCAAAGAAATAGCAAGCAAGTACTTAAGTAAGTAAAAAGCAGGGAAAGCTTACCATGCATTATAATAATATATTCCATTCCTTCAAAATGTATTCCTTAAAGGTTCCCATATTATATAGTAAGTAGATCTGCTCACAAGTGGAATTAGTGCAGAGTCAGCATCCTCCCTCTAATGCGAAGGAATTTGAGATTTCCATTCCAGCAATGCAAGCAAACTAAAATAATAGCCATATTAATATTAAGCTCGTGAGAAGATATCGGGCTTTAGGTTGGATTTGGATGGGAGGATAGGAATCTCTGAAGGAATTAGGCCAGGCCAGTGGTCGGTCTCGGGCATATGAAAACGGGCGTGTTATGCAGTTGTTCGTGGAATGGAATGGAAAGGAATGAATAAAAAAAAGTGCGATGCCTCCCTCGCTAATGTTAAGTTATCTAACACAAGTACCTATATGAGGACTGCACTATATGGCCATATCACTCCTTCCTTTCCCATATTCCCATCATTATCATATTGCAGCCAATCCACCACCACCATGAAATCCTAATTATTATTATTATTACCATTACCATGCATTGTCATAGTCGTAATACAGATTTAAGAATTTTCTATCCTTTTTGCTCCCTACTTATATCTGCAATTCCCCTCAAGAATGTTCCCACCCAAACTGAGCATTCCATTTGAGAAAATTAAACCTTTCTTTTCTATTACAAAAAAAAATGGAAGTAAAGATGGCACATGGTGCATGGAGTAATAATATGAGTTGGTATATGCATATTAGTATTCCTACATATAACTTACTTCTCAACTAAACCATCTAAAAAATTAATAATTACGCGCCGAGGATGCCGTTGCTTCTTCTTCTGAGGATTAGTTCATTTTAAGAAAACATGAATGACCCCTTTTTATTCTGGCGAAAGAGAGAAAAAAATGAGAAGTTTCATTTTCCTTCCTTTCCCATCGTGGTTTATACAAGATGAGAGGAAGAGAAAAGGGACTTTCCCCTCCTCTGCTTTTGTACATGTGAAATGACTTTAGTCTGGGCTCTACAGTCTACGTGCATATGGCCTTGCCTTGAATTGGCCCTTCCCCCAACTAGCCTTTTTCATAATAATAATTGGAGTAATAATGCCATCATCCTCATCAATTCTTCCAGGGAAAAGGGATGGTTTAATTCCTTTGTGTAATAACAATATGACTCTTAATTAACATTTGCCCTGAGTTGGTTGGTCTCCCCCTATATATTCCAAAACGTGTGCTCCTTCCTGTGTGTGCCTCCTTTCTTAAAAGAGCTCATTTCCTTGCCCTTCCTTACCTACTTTTCATCTCCCTCTCATGTCATGCCGGAGAAAGCAGAGGGAAAGTCAGCAAAAAAGTGGCTACTGAGGCGGTAGTGAAGTGAGGAGAGGAGAGTTAACGTTTTGTCATCCCAATTGTAATTAGGTCGTGCATGGAAGAAAATTTAAGAGCTGTGATGATGATGATCATAATAGTAATGTGCTGTTTTATAGTTGGCATATAGGCTCATATATATATTTTATATCTGTATAACTGCATCCATATCCAACCATGCATGAGGGATACATTCAAATAAAATGGGCTTAAAGAGTTTTAATATGCTCCTCTCCCCCTTGCCATATTGTATCATTTTGGCTTAGTAATGATCATCATTATCAACGCATATAATCACGACATGATGTGCATGAAGGAATGTGAAAAGTGGGATAGTGGGATAGGATAGGTTGGTGGTCGTGGGGTGCAGTGTGCTATATTAAGGAAAAAGGATTTAATGTGCAAAAAAGTAAAAAAGATATCATCCTTCTTAAGTGCTAATGCCACTTTCTCCACATGACATCGGAATTTTTTAGGGAGGAACGGTGGAATAAATTAAGTGGAATCTTTTGGCTCTTCTAAATATCTAATGATTATTATGTACTTTTACGTAATTAAAAAATGGGGAAATAGACTGTATTCCGATGTTATAATTTGTGCATAATTCTTGAACATTCTTTAAATGTTCTTGCAATGTGGAATTGAGTGGGTGCTGGAACATTCCACATTGGTACATGGTACATGGCACATGAGGAGAATTTTTTTGCTTACTTTTGCGGCTAGCATAGGTATAGTCTCTAGAACATCTCATTCAATATGTAGGCCGGGATGCAATATAATGGAAGGAAGAAAGTCGAGCAGACTTTATTACAGTCCCAGTTTGACAGATATGAATACTAACTAAACCATAAATACTACACTAGACTATACTACACTACCCAGAAAAAAAGTGAAAGGATGAAGAGGAGAAAGTTCTCCTTTCGACTTTCTCCAATCTATATCTTATTTGAGGAGGAGGAGATTTTTTTTTGCAATGCAATATTTCATGTTCCTCTGCACGATTTGATGATGTTGTATCACGTAGGGTGTCTATCCCTGGATGTGTGCTACTCCGTTCGTGCTCTCATGTTCAACTTACTGTCGTTGTTTACTTTAGCCATCTCTCTTTCTGAATCCCTTCGTGCGGTTACTGGCTAACGCGTCATATGAAACATGAAAAATTGGCTGTTTCCGCTTGGAAGAATTGACCAAGAAAAAAAAGAAAGGATGGAGAGGGGGATTGGATGGAGCAAAAAATTAAAAGCATGTGCAATGCCCCATGATAAGAAGATGATGATCCTCCGTTGTTGTTACCCATTTCATCCCTTAGCGCCACACCGCCCCTCCTGCTACTTCAAGTGTGGACAGGAAAGAGACAAAGGTCGGGACAATTTATTATAATTTGGAGATGCAGAGTTGTCCCCTGTCCTCAGAGTCATTTGGAATGGAATGAGTGCAAGGCAAGGGAAGGGAAGGAGAAAAAATGCACTCGGTTAATATGATGCTTCCAAATATTCCATCCACAAAATTATAAGATCATTATAATTCTGTTTAAAAACGGCTGTGGAGACAGAAAATACAGTCTCCCGCATAATTTGGTGCATAATTCTTTCCCCCAACTCTTTATTATTAAGAACACGGTGGTTTCCTTCAAGGCCTTCTCATGCCCATATTATGTCTGGTCTGCTGGTGCAATCTTTCCTTTGCTATTTACAAGTAGCCGGGGATATAACCAAAGAGAAAGTGGGACAATATTACATAAAACATGGGAGATAGGTTATAGGATGGCCTGGCGATAAGGTACCTTGTGCATTTGCACCACATGCATGAAATGAAAAACGAATTCCCCAATACTGCTGGCGTGGCAGAATACAAAGCATAATGATATACGATAAGATTAAAATGTTCATCCTTTTGCCCTTCCCACGCATGCTCACCCAAGCAAGAAGAAATTGTGCAGGTGGATTGGATTGGCTTGGATTGAGATTTTAGAATGCAGTCATTATGCAACCAAATAAAGCATACATGCATTTTTCATGAAATATCTAGGTATAATTTAATATCCCAAATGTACAAGATCCCATATATGATATGATAGTCTGCATGCATTGTTATCTTGTGGGGCATACATATTTTTTTTCAAGATGACACTGTTTACTTATATCATGATATGATATGATAGGTACCTGGAATTTATATTGATAGCCAAGCAGATGTTGCTTTCTACCCATTCCACATATTGTCCTCAAAATAAATGTCGGGGATAAAAAGGAAGGAAGAGAAAGTAATGAGAAAGGTATGCATTCCCACCTACTTTCTCCTCCCGACTATGACATGAGCCATGAGCCTATGACGCCACTGCTCTTCTCCATATTGATAAATGGAGGCTGGTCCGGGTATTATATTATATGCCCATATTCCGAAAATTGTGCTCACTGATCCTATCATTTTACCATCAACATGATCATGTTACCAAGTCAAGTCTCGTTTCGTGTCAGAAAGTCACAAGGGTGTCGCTTCATTTCCCCACTTGACTACATAGAGAACAAGCCGTCATTTCCGTCTAGTGGCTTGGCTTGGCTTACATAAAAAAAAGCACACAACTTTCAACAGAGCTATACAGGAAACAACATGAGATGAGGGAGAGGAAAGAAAAATATATTTGGAGAGAAAAGAGCAAGATGAGAAAGTTGATGATGATGATGATGGAAGATACAATATATGCATCAAGCACATCTCCTCCATCCCATTCCTCCATCTCCCTTGGTGTTTATGTTGTTTTGTTGGTTGGTACACAAGCCTCTTCTTCCAGAGGGTTTTCTAAGAGGAGCCAGCGCAATTTCTTCTTGAGAAATGAAAAATGTGAGGAGGATCGCTACGGTGAGCAATATGGGTTTTTATACCTTCCCTCCTTGTTTGTCACGCTAGTTAAGCATACGTGTATATCCTCCACAGGGACGAAAATAGCTTCCACGTATTATGTAAGCACATATCCCTCTCTGGGAAAGGGGCTACTCACGGAGTAATCAGCTTTTTTTTATGATTTTTGAAGTGGAACAGGGCGAATCTTTTATTAACTGACGATAACATTCGTGAGCGACATAATTTACCTTGTAAGATGAGCTATTCACTTCAGAGCTTATTCAATGCTTTCACTTTTTGTATGTATGGCAGGATCGCCACCATTCATTCGGAGAAAATGAGCTGTTTGTTTCCCACTTTGGTCTAAAATTATCCTTATAAGAACGTGTCCTCTTGCGTGGGCTGAGGACTTACATACATCATAACATAACCATATTCATTCTGTAGATGTGGTCCAGTCCACCCTCATCTCATTTCTCCATTCTTTATCTTTTGTTTGCATATATTTCTCATCTGTATGAATCTACTTGTTTGTATATTTATGTTGTATCACCATCTAAATCTAAACAAAAATCTATCATCAGCACCAGCACCAGCTTGAGAGATACTTTCTCCGCTCATCTCCCCTACTCCTTGACAAATGGTGTCTCGTACTTTCACTTTTTCGTGACCTAATTTCATCACAGAGAAGAAAAAGAACTGGGGAGGAATATTTTTTCTTCCAAGGAGAAGGAGAAGGAGGCCGATCAAAACAGGAAGCAAGGCATTTGTATGATGTTTAGTAGATATCCATTTTTTATTGTATTTGAGGAAGGGAAAAAAATTCAGAGAAATTCCCTGAGCTGTGCTTCTCTTCTCTCTCTGTGTGGATGAGAATATGATCATGATCATCGTCATATCATCATGAATATGGATATAGGTTGCTTGATTCTTGATATCAGCTCATCCTCATCTCATCCCTCTTAACAAGCAACCTTAAACCCCGAAAAGAATGAAAGGGAAACCGAGTCTCTTAACTTATGCTCCGCTTGTTTGTGGCACAAACACACACACACGCACGCAAATACACTTGTTCAGCTCCCATCTTATATATGATCTAAGCCCATATCATCATCCCATTTCTATCTTATATCTACGGATGATTTTCACTCACTTCACTTCCCTTTCTCTCTTTTGCCAATATTAAGTGGTGAGGAATAGAGTGAGTTGGTAGTTGGTGAGTGAGTCCTTCCAGGGAAAAAAGAGAAAATTCCTGGATAAAAGCGATGCATTGTTGATTTTCAACCAACAGCAAACATCCTCTGAATATGATGATGATAAAACAGGGGCATTATCGTCATCCTCCTATGGCGAGAGAAGGAACCACATGTAAATATGGAATTTTGAGAAGCATATAATATGATCATATCATCATCTTTGTTGTCCAACCTGGCCTGGCTTTCTTTATCCTTGAATCCAGTTGGTTCGTCATAAAGGGAGTATTCTTATTTCCCATTCCTTATTTCCCATCATCTTTCCATTCTGGTGAAAGTTGCCACGCTGCGGGTAGCTCACATCTTCCTCTACTTGTTTAGCCACGTTACATTGACTTGGAGGGAGAATAGGTCAGAATAAAGGGAACTGAGGGAGAGGGAAAGAAAGATCTCAAATATTATCAAGAAATCATAAGGATATAGAAGGAGGTCATACGAGTCAACCCATTTGAGACATATATTTCCTTCAGTTCATGTTCATCCTCATACCTATAAGAAAAAAATGAGAGATTTATCACGCTCCACGAGAAATTACTTTTTTTCTTCCTCCTCGTCCCCTTCCACTTTCTCTTTTCATTTTCCTTTCCCAGTTTCGTGTGTGGATGTGTGCCATGTCGCACACTAGCTTTCTCCACACACATCAATTCGAGGAAGCACACAAATAATGATCCTACTAATCCCGAAGCGAGCATATATATTGTACAAAGTAGCAAAAAAAACGAAACCAAACTCAAGTCAACAAACTTGGGATATTCATGCTTGCTCATGGTACATTGCTGATAGGATTTGGGATAACAAAACTAAGGAAGGGGGAAGGAAGACCCAGACAAGATCGGGAAAAGATATTTTTCCTGGGCTGGGTTTAGGTTTCTCTCCCTCTCCCTTCTTCAGTTTTTCATCGATGATTATATGATTATTATTTCATGAATAAATCGATTTTTTTCCCGGTGATATAGCCTAATTTGGGGAGTACAGGTCTAAGGAGACATGATCCAATATAAAATTATAATTGTGTAAGAGATAAACTAGGTAGGTCGAATGGGAGTCACAATGCCAAATTGTTTTTCCTTTTATTATTAGCTAACGTATTTTCACCAACTGCGTACTGCGTTGTTAGATAATTCAAGGGAAAATGTCAAAAATATTTTAAGGGTTTCTTCATAATGTACTCTGTGACCCAGTCTTAACTCATTTTATTTTCTTCTACAGGTGAAAAGCAAGCAGCCATGCAGTCCGCATCCCCTCGACCCCAGAAGGAGGCTCCATTACTACAAATTATCTTTCTGACTCTGTGTCATTTACTACTTTCCTCAACGGTATTGGCCACCCTGATCACTACCACCGGGACAAGGAGGATGCTAAAGCCATCTCAATCCGTATCCCCGTCAGCGACTACGTCATTGTCCTCATCCTCATCCCCATCCTCCTGTGATACGGAGGGGAATAAGGAGATCCGAGATATGATAATGGGGAGAAAGTTAGCTCAACAACAAATCACAACCGCCATTATTTCCACTCTTGTCGAAGCAGCCGATAAAGTAAAGCTCTTTTCAAGGGAACTCACCCAAGTAGGGAGTAGTGTTGATAATCACAAAGCAACCACGTTCCCCCACACAACTGACCAGTTCCAGTCGCCATCCTCAACATCATCAACATCACCATTACTTTCATGCTCCTCGTAAACTTTTCTAATGATCGCTTGTCTTCCCGAGGAAAAAGCGAAGGAGGAAAATAAAAAGCAATCCATTCCATTCCTTAAGGATAAGCATATTCCTTAACTCGTGTGGTTTTTGCGTAAGGATTATATATGATTGGATAAAGAAACTTTCCCCAGTTTTTGGGTTGTGTGCAAAGATATAAGCCCATCAAAAAGTGATGATGATGATAAATATACTTGGAGAAAGCTCTTGACCCGTATAAACAATGGAGAAAAAAGTACAGGAAGGATAATATGATATACCTAATCATATTACTCTCCATAAATTAGGAGAAAGCTCAACATCCTATTTTTTCCCCACAGCCCAAAAGAGAAAATCGTCAACTCAATCATTCCGTCTGAGCTTTCAAAAAAACATTATTTAGCACGAGATATATAAAGTTGGGTGGATTTAATGGATATTAGAGGAGGCAGCAGCAGAGAGAGATATTTATCTATCGTGTATTGTATACTGAAGAGAAAACTACTGATCATTAAGATGATATGCTACCCTGGCCATCCAGTTGTGTAATATGCATCATGTACATATATCCAGCTTCTATTATCCTATTTAGGTACATATATTTATTTAGATAAAGTGGAAAATTGAATCCAAACTAAAAGTAAAAGTTTGTAGGAAGTTAAGTAAGCAGTAAGTACAATGTATTATGTGTAAAGTTTATCGATTCCATCGAATAGTTGTTGGTAAGCTTAGCGGTAATTCAATATTGATTCGGGATCCTTCAAGCAATTTCCTCTTCTTAAGATATATTACGAGAAAAAAGGATTTAGCAATTCTCGGAGGGACAAGCTAGTTGGTAGTCTTCCCCTTTAGCATTTATGGTTTCTGCATGAAAATGATCAAGTGTACCGAGTTGGTTCGTTGGTGGGTGAATGATTCAATATCTAACTAATTTTATATAGGGCTTCATGAATGATTTGCATTAAATTAAGGATTGTAATTGCATTGTTTGACCTTTTCTGTTTCAAGCTTACTTTGATTTGTTGCTTTTCAATTTTGTGTTAACTAATAAACTGTGAATTATGGGAGAATGAACTTATTTGCATGCTCATGATTTTATGCAGTAGACAAAATTACCCTTCCTAATAGTAAATTCCAATGAATAATTAATAGCTGCAACAAGTTACAAGTTTTACATGACTATATCTAGCTTTAGGGTTTGTAAGCTAGTTACTAACTACTTTACTCCATTATTCTGGATCTTGAGTGTTGAATGTTCTCTGAAATATTAAGTGATACTCCGATAATCCATTATCATATCCGCGATATCCGTGTTTCGATTAGGAAGGAAAGTTTACTTTTGTATAAAAGCCAAGACATATATATACAGAATATACCAAGAGTAATTACAACACTTAAATAGCTACGTAGCATTTCCTTAATTTTCCTCAATAATGTCATAATAGTTAATGATAAATGGGAATATTGATCAAACGAACAATACCTGGAGTTTTATACATATATTGGAATTGACTAGAGTGTGAATAATGTACATACGTATGAAAGCAAAGCAAAACAAGTGCAGGTACATATGTATTATAAATCTGTCCATGTCATAGTTAATTTGTATAAATCTATTCAGAAACTTTCACCTATACTCACCGTATAATAATAAAGTTATTTAGCTAATTATATTTCAATATTTAAGAGATTCAAATGAGAAATTGAAGAAATTATATTGTTACGTGTATGTTTCTTACAACTTAATATAGGCATACATAGTTTCTTACGATTAGAAGGAATGAATTTATAAATTTCATACAAATCTGCTGCAATAGTTATTTATAGTAAATACCCGGATGGATGTCAAAATCCCTAACTAGGTATTAGGCAACAAATTCAATGGCAAATATTCCATACTTCTCTCAAACCTACTTTCGACATTCTGCTACAGAAAATAGGTAACCCAATTTTTTCCATACAAAAAATAAATTTCTCCGGGCCAAACTGTAAGTAGTAGGTACTTTGTTCAACAAATTTAGAATGCATTACACTGCTTGAGGGAAATATGGAGTATGGAAATAAGTCCTAGATATTTTTTCAGATAAAATTATAAGGATAATATTTTACTATGGACAAATTCCCTAAAAAAGCTTATATCTAGCCCTAGTTCCAATATGCACAATGTACAAAGGCTTGTTTATACAAGTGTCATGGGATGAGCGTGAACGTGAACATGAACTTTAACATTAGCGAAAAATTAAGCCGGCAGTTTAGGAGTTGAATGGATGATGTTACTAAATAGGGTAGTGTTTTTTATCAGGATGATTGAATTTTATTATAATAAGCTAATTTTTAAATTGTAATCGTCCATGTGTGTGGTTGGTTAGATCTAGACATAATAGCCTACATATTATTACATCATTAAGGTTATATCCACTTTCCTCTGTGTACCACTCCATTTCCCAGAAGTGAAAGTAGAATATATTTATTTTAGCATCCAATAAAAATGTTAAAGTTACCTAATAATAAGGTTCAGGTTACATTTATGGTGTATATATATTTATCTATCAAGTATATAAGGACCTAGCTTTAATGAGTGTTCAATGAAATGAGTGGGTGTACACCTTCCGTAATAAATTTTTTTCTCTTGTGCTCTATCTATGCATTATTACATTACTTATATTATATTACGTAATATGTACTTAACTCTAATGTATTTGAGCTACTATCGTTAAAATGTGTAAAAAATAATGTACTATGTATACTTGATAAAGTACATACTATTACTATACTAAATATACCTTACCCAAGTCCTTTTATGCGCTACAACTACAACTATATATCAACAATAAAATTGGAATTGGATTTAAGTTTAGAGAAGTGAAAGTTTTTTTATGCGTTTAATGCCCCTCTCATTGGATGGGTTTCATTTATTGAGTCGCTCGTCGGCTCTGATCATGATACCTCGCCACTCCATCTCATTCTACTCCACACTCGCCCCCAACTCAATTCAAATTCAACCCAATCCCGAACAATTTACCATCAATAATAAACTAAAGAAAGACAAACATCATCCCCCTCCACAACACAATAATAATAGAATAAAAATTGGCTATGAACCATGTTATTATTCAACCAGCCTCCCATCTCATCCATACCAATGAGGATAATGCATAAAAAATTTAATCTTCTTTCACTTTCTCATCGTCTCCCCCAACTCACTTTCTATTCCATTAGGATCAACAAACCAGATGAGGATGGGGAAGGAGAATGGAGAGCAAGTCAACAAAAACAATAATGCATGCATGGGGAATGGGGATTTGGAGAAAAGAGGCATTGTAGTAAAGAGAAAAGTTTTAAAACCGTATCGGATCCTAGTTAACGGATCGTTCATCCTCATCACATCATCATCATCATATCATATCATATCATCCCATCCCATATATTGTTTTCTAGATCGCTGGGTTACGCAAGTGAAAGCAAGCACCAGCACCCGCTCGAGCTCCCAACTTTCTCCCGAGCAGGAAAGTAAAACACGCTATATCGGTTTGGGCTTTGGTAATCCAAAAAAATGATATTGAAAAATTAAGAATGAATGTAGGCCACCTTATATTTACTTTATCCCCCGGTTTACTCACATCATCATCAGATATTTATTCACCCTGTCTATGCATGTGTTTGGGTATGGACCAAAGGGATCTATCATTTTTTTAAAGGGGGACAAACAACAGGAGAAAATTATGCACGAGTTTCTTCAGTGCGAAAGCGAAAATGGTAAGTACAATGATGGTGGAGGTGGAGATGGTGGAGCATATGGGACGGATGACTACTTTCACTTTCACTTTCACCCACTTCATACATCTACCTACTCTATTGATATGCAAACAACCTAAGGGCTGGTCTGCATGCTCAGCACTGTAAAACTAGCACTTCCCATATCTCGATAAACTGACGATGATATTGTTCCTTGATGTGGCATTGGCTTGGCATGGGCATTAAGGGAATATTACAATGTTAACGAGGAAGGTATGGCTGGGGAAAAAGACGTGTGTGGATTGGATTGGATTCTATCGGTTGGAGAGAAAGTTGAAAATAAATGTATTTAGTCTAGAAAAGTATAGGATAGGTATATATGCCAGACAGGGGAAAGTGAAAGTTATAGGAGTTCGGCTTTCCCTGCGTAACATTTTACTACGGGAGAAAACCAATAGATTAGCTAATGGACCATGTTTACGAGACATGAATATCCCATAAGGTATGGGAATATTGGACAATAGGTATATGAGACAGCTGAAGCCTAGCTAACACAACTTACTTTCACTCTCTTCCTCTTGCCATGTCTTGGAGAAAGTTTTTTTTTGCTCACATGCTCCATGCTCGTTTGCAAGACAGGATCTCATCTCATAGACATGTCGGTATTGGTATTGGCTTGGGTTTGGGTTCAGTCAGGCTATACTCATCTCATCTCACTCGTCGTCAGCGGAAGGGAAGGAGTATCGGCTGAGAAAAAAAAAACAATTTAAAACTCTGCATAAGTATATCCATCCATTTGGATTGGGGAGGAGGGGGAGGATGAGGAGGAATGAAGTAGTAATGCAGGAACGACGTGCCCATTTCATAAAAATAGAACGTTTGTGAATTTATAAATAATATGCTCATCCTCCATCCTGAATCCAGATCCAGAACCAGCTTTCTCTCCATATTCCATCGCAATTTGCCAGAATTTTTTCGAATTTTCAGCCAGAATCTATTTTTTTCTATGTATGATCCAGTTCGATTTGGAGCCAGAGCCAGGAAGGACCAACATAAAATAAGCTTATGATAAGATTCCAAAAAAGATCAGAGAGGAGACTGTATGTGTATGTGTAGCATCATATTCCATCGTTATTTCCCTCCTTCATCCATCCATCCATGGGAAAATAAACTTCAAAAAATTGCCAAGAAAGCAGGTTAGTCCAATGTTATGAGTAAATGCTATTCCAAACAACCTTCAAGCCCAACTACCAACTAAACATAAATTCGAAAGCCAAAAAATTTTCATAATAATATTATATCCAATACTTATTTTATTGGCCCGTAAAGCCCCAGTTATAATGTTATTATAGGTGATTTGCTCTGGTGGGATGGATGGTGATGGTGGAAGTGTAAGTAAGCAAGGGATATTCAATGTCAATGATATTATGGCATGGGTTAAGCTAGTGGATCCAAACATGATTCCATCCATCCGATCCCCACCAATCCAATCCACAATCGCTTCATCGTCATCGTCCTTCATATTTATATATTCTGGGGGGAAAGGGATATTACAAAAATTACAAAAATTAAATCTGTTTTTTCCACTGAACTTCACTCCAGCCGACATGTCTTTAAGCAGTAAAAATATTTTTATCTCCATATTTTACTCCTAAAAAAAGTTCCAAGCCTTCAGGGAAGCGTCCAATGAAGGGGTATGTATCTATTTAATAGACAAATATTTCTTATGAATTATCTTACACATTTTTTCATCATGATCGTCATAGGTTAGGGTGTCTGTATCATAGAGAAATTATTATATGGCTCTGTATGGTTATGTGTGCTCGTTACAAAATGAGTAGTGGCTTCATTCCAATATTTTCTCTGAGGAGAAAGCAGAATGTTTTTCCCATGAATATGAAGGAACATGAACAAGGAGAAAGTATATTAACTCAAAATTCTCAAACGCACATGGATATGGATATGCAGAGCGAGAATGAATTGGGAGGGAAGTTCCAGGAAATGATCTTTCTCTCCCTTCCTTATTACAACAAAAAATAGTGACATACGCAGCGTTATTGTTGTCTGCTTAAGCTATAGGTACATGACTGCATATGCATGCAGAGAAGAAAATTTTAAAATGAACTGAGGTACATGGAACATTTCTATTCATTGAACCAAGCCATAGTTATAAATAGATAAAAGAATAAAATATAGGATGGATCTATGCACTAATAGCGTAGTAAATGTTGGATGGATTGGGGAGAGCCAAACTAAGCGCCATGACTAGTATGACTATGGCATGGCCATGACTTGAACCGGAGCTTATGTTGGAGTTGGAGCTGGAGGAGCTGGGAAACTTTTATGGAATAATCATAATGTACATGGTTCATGTCCATACGCACACTTCCAGCTCCAGACTAATGGCGAGCGGGAGGAGTGGTAATGGTAAGAAAAGGAGAATTACGAAATATATTTTATATTTGCTTAGGCACCTTCCATTCTCCAACTTTCTCTTCTTGGATAAGTTGGATATGATATGATATTCCCACACAAAGGACGAGGTTGAATGGAGGATCGGAGGATCTTGGCTGGTCTGGCTAAAAGCTTAGGAGCAGAATGCATGTAATATGTAGCCACCTATTTCTCCCTTCACAAGTCCTTCTTAACGACCCAGTCTAAGTTACGATACGATGTGATGGGAAGGAGAAAATGGGAGCTTTTGATAAAAAAAATGATCCGATCCTCTGGTCTAAAGGAGAAAGGAACAGGACCAGCATGGAAGATCCTTCCTGGAGAAAGGTTTCTTAGAATTCTGAACAGAATTGGTGGTGGTTGGTTTGCTTAAGTTGCATTTAAGTTAAGGCAAGGCAAGTCACGATGGTTGAACAGGAAGAGGGATGGGATGGGAATATGAAACGATTTGGTTTTGCATTTTGTCTATTTGAAAATTAGACGATGTCTCGAATATGGAGACGTCGAATGGAGAGTGTGAACATGTGCTAACTGCATCATAGAATATTTGTAATATGGATATGATCTGCAATTTAAGTTTTGCCTGATCTGTTACCTTATCGAGTATTAGTGCAACTTCCAGTAAAATTGACTTTTAGTTAAGTTCAGAAGCAATTAAGCAAAGTATCTACAGGTAAATGATTTAATCATTTTGGTGGAGACTCAGTCAAAATTAAGTTTAAGTAAAATTAAATTTAATGAGATAGGTGGACTGTCGACCGTCGAGATAAAGTAATCAAACAATTTCGCTTGGAAATTAAATGTGTCTGGAACATCTTTCCAAATCCGATTCGAATATGGCGTGCTCGAATTCTCGTAAAAAATGTAGAAAAATAAAAATTTAGAAAATAGATTTTTAGCTTTATTTAAATTAAATCATAAAAGCACCGAAGATAAAAAACTTTTTTTATAAATACGATCCCATGAAATGATTAGGTTAATTTTAGTAAATTCTTAAATAAATATTTTGGGTTCGGTTGGCTAGATGTAATCATGTCATGCCATGCATGCGTCATATGAAAATAACACATAACTTGAAATTGGATTTGGGATATGTATTTGTCACTTTCGTGACAAATAGGCCAAAGCGAAACCTTTTTCAAAGTTTGAAGGTTTGCATGTGTATCCATCTACCTGCTTGGGGAATTGAATTTGAATGGGAACAGGAAAAGGGAAATAATTGAGATGTAATGCAATGCAACGAAAATGAAAGTTTCCCTCTTTAGCTTATTTTGCTTTGAGTTGAAAAAAAATTGACATGCAAATTCCCATCGGTATTGGTAATCGGTGCCCAGTGACAGTAGATGAAAGGAAACGCAAACCTCACTGAAAATTAATGGAATTATTTATTCGAGGAAACGCAATGGGATGGGATTGATTGCGGGTGGACTACTTTTAAGTTTCATTTCATGGCATTACATATTACATAATTTACATATTACTCACTCACATGAGCATAAACTTGTCCTTGGAGATTTTTGTCTCCTCCAATTACATACTGCAGTTGTTGAGGATCATAGAGTTTAGTATTCTGCGGCAATTTCCAAGTTGTCCATGTTTTACTTCTTTTGTTCTTGAACCT
>JAQIXQ010000544.1:0-26500 GCA_034700485.1 Pseudosinella alba
CGTGGCTGAATATGTGGCGTAGTATATGTTAGAATATAAAATTCGATATTAGGTATGAAGATAAAATGACTTTTTCACTATCCCATAAAATCCCACTTACGAATATAACTTTGAGAATCAAAATGTACGTTAGGTTTGTATATTAATATGCAGTTTATAGCAAAAATCGCTGACTATTTTTTTTGCAGTTAACCGCAAGTAACCGCTAAATTTCTTGGTATTAACTGCCCGTAACCGTAACCGCGAAGAAATCGTTAACCGCCCGTTAACCGCGGTTGCGGGCAAGTAAACGCGGTTACACGGTTATAACCGTAACCGTCCAGCATCTCTAGTTGAAAACGTATATATCCAGCTTTTTGTCCGGTGAGGACCATTTAAAAAATTTCGGGAATACCTTTTGCACTAATTATGCGTTTTCCTTTATTGCATATTTTCCTTCCCTTGCTAATTATAATGCATAAATATGAAAGGATAGAATTAAATGAATGGAGAAGGAATTTCATGGAATCATGCCATGAACAAATCATGTGTCTACAGTGAGCAAGTACTAATAGTATAGTATACTTTTCTTGAAATTTTCTGAAAACAGGACCCCGTCCCGGACGACCAGGTATCTGACATACTGGACAGTCCTGGAACAGGACGGATGCGATGGCATGCCAGCGTTTGTCGTTGACCCATCCTCTAACTTACTAAGGTTATAATTAATGAATGAGTCTTTTAATTTTATTCTGTTTAGGAATATGGCGGAAAGTCCGAGTACGTGGGCTTGGACATTGCATGTAACGGGAAGTTCGTCATGTGGTACACCAAGGATGGGCAAGTGATCTTGCGTGATGTCAGGGGAACCCCTTTGAAGAAGATCCGTTCCGTCATCCAGAACCCCATCAAGGCCAAAGTATCCCCGTGTGGACGCTACGTTGTCCTTGCCGGCTCCGAGAACATGGAAATCTGGCAAGTGACGATTGATGGGACTGTGAAGGAGATCACTCTCAAATTGCCGTTCAGCGGCTTTGGTGCTTCCGCTCTAGCTCAACGTACTACTCTTGGTCGTGGTAAATTGTCGACTATCCTTCCAACTCTCGTGGATTTCGACATGAATGCCGACTGCTCAAAGCTTGTTACCATTGCCAGTGATGGGAGCTTTGCGATCTTGGATGCTTCCGGTGATCACAATACATAGCATTTAAATAATTAATTATGCCGTTTTTAAATTTGATATGGTACTAACTAACTTTGCTTGGTTAAATTTTTCTATAGCTGGGAACAAGATGTTCACCGAACATGAGGGAAAGCTGAAGCTAACTGATGAAGATGGTCATCCACCAGTTGTGACTTTGACCAGTGATGCTCGTGTCCTCTACATTGGGGCCAACTGTGGAGTCTACGCTTATTCTACGTTCTCTGGGGCGCTTCTCCATGAGATCCCAATCTACTCCAGTACGAATGAATCTAACTTAAAATTATTTCATATGCCCAGCCATTCCATTTTCATAATATCATCTCATATTTCATTATCATTCCTTATTATTATTTCCAGGCCAAATCTCTCGCATCATCTGCAGCTCCGACCACAAGTATCTCGTCACTGCCGGGGACTCCGTCGTCTACGTCTTCCGGAACCTCAGCTGGTATCAGGACACCATCCGTCATCTCACCGCCCAGCTCACCGACGACAAGATCACTGGGGCTCTCCGCACCCGAATGCAAACCGAGCTTGCCTCCCTCCATGAGGAGATTAGCCAATTCTAATTTTGATTGATTTCAACTTCTGAAAATCAACTCTTCTACATTCATTTAATTTATAAAAAAAACTGCAACATGCATATTATTCTATTATATATTATTATTATGATTTCACCTACTTGCCTCCTTGTAGATTCTGTGTGATTTATACAGACTGCTTCTCTTAAATACACAATGATACTGATGATGAAGATATACGGTGATAAAATCACTTCCAAGTGATACTACATAAATATGTAATCCTCTACAACTTGTTTTTATACTTAAACAAAACCATGTAAAAAAAATCTATTATGTAAATGAAATTGTTGATGTTTTTTCTACAAAAAAGAGATAATAAAGCATATAAAAAGAGTAAAGGGCTTGGTCTAGTTATTTCTAGGATAGTAGGATAATTAAGATCATATAATATATATTATATTAATATCATATCATATCATATCATATCATCATAGTATAGTTTTAAAAAGCTTTAAAAAAAATTAATTAATTAACTAATTACAATATCATTAGTTTACTTCATGATAATGTCACAAATCGAAATCATATCGCAAAGTTCGCAAATCATATCACAAATCACAACCGGTTACCCATCCTTCCATATGCCCTCATTGAATTTACACGTTACATTAGCCCATACATCCTATATATTCACTACTGGAGTCTCAACCTGCCCCAAAACTTTCATCCAGGGAGCCCGGCAAAGGATGAAAGCTCATGCAGAGGTTGTCCAACCTAGGCTTAATGCATAGCGAGGATAGCCCGTGAGCACAAATCATATCCTGCTTATGTGTTAAATCTTACTGTGTGGAATGAATGGGTTGAGGTTGAGTTGAGGTCTGGTTGAAGTGAACACGACCAAATGTCTTTTTTCATCAGCAAAAATCCTCAAATTCAGCTCAACTTCTGTCTGACTTTTAGCCAAGCACACCAGCTCATGTGTTATCCTTCGTCGTGGTCGTCGTCTCTTCGTCGTGTCGGTGTTTTCATTCTCACTTTAAAACGAGTAGGATAACCCATACTTGAGTTAATTGCTCAGTTAAGTCTAGGTTAGGCGGAGGAGAGAGAGTTAACTAATTGCAAATTGTGTGAAGTGGTTTAAGGAGCAAAATTAAATAGGTTTTGTGGAAGAAGGTAGAAAAGTCATTTGGAGAAGTGTTGCCGGTGATCTGAATCTGGTGGCGGAGGAGTTTTAAATTTTTAACGGGGATTTAAATTTTAATTGTACATAATTAATTGTTCGGCGAGATTTATGCATGGTGCATGGTAGGGGTTAGAAAATAGTTAATTAAAGTTAGTTAGGAGGAGGAGATAGTGTATTTCTGTCATCTGTTCATTGCTAGTAATCAGTTGTCACGTTGTCAGTGGTGGAGGTTAAAGAGGGTGGTAATCATGTCGGAGGAGGAAGCTACTGCCCCCAGGGGGGAGGAGGAGGGGACGACGGGGTCCTTCCCGGAGAGCTACGTGATCCCTGGGATCCACCGGAAGTTGAAGGGGTTTAAATTTAACGAGGCGGAGGAGTGCTACGAACATTTCTTGAGGTGGTGGGCTCCCAAGGAGACCACTGTGATCAGGTGAGTATGATGATAAAAGATAATTGGGCTGATAGTTAATTGAGAGGACAATTAAATAAGGGTAATTATGATCATTTTAATTTTATTTTATTTTTCTTCTAGTAAATCAATATGCAAGACGTCCTTAGGAGCGATCCAACGGGTGGCCATTATATTCGCCTGGGACAGGGAGCAAAATCCGACCAAGGAGGTCTCCCCCACCTTGGCAAAGCTCATCAGCAGACTGGTATACGGGATCCAAGGGCCCCGAAGACTGGAAACTCAGGGGAGGAGGTGCCTCTTCTCCATCCTCAAGCGGTTGAGCTCCGCCGAGCTCTTCAAGCTTGTGGCCATGCTGGGTGAGTTGGACAAGAACTTGGTGGCCCTCAGCATGACCTACAACTGGATGAGATATGTGTGGGCCCCTGGTAAGGATGTGGATGTCTTTGACCCGGTTAACGGGGGGAAGAGTGTGCCGGGACTGACTGACTTGTATGCCAAGGAGTTCCTCATGACCAAAGTACCGAAGAGCCCTTGGGTGCTGGATAAGGTGTCCGAATATCTCATGGCCTGCTTGGAAACCCCGGAGAGCGTGGACAGCATCCTCGCCACCATTTCCAAGGCCCTTTTAAGATCTCCCGAAACGGCAATTGAGGTAATTGTGTTGCGTTAATGTCTAAATAGTTAAAGTTACAAATGAATCATGAATCACATTCTGGAAGAAACTAATTGAGTCTGTTCTGTTTTGTTGTATCTTGAACAGGCTGTTGGATATACCTTACAAGCAATGAAGCCAACATTGACAAAGGACTCAGCGTCAGAACTGGCCAAACGAATTGGGACATGCTTAAATACGGAGAATGAGAGGCAGAAACAGCAAGCCATTTTTGCATCCAGTGCCTTGTTCACTGGTGTAAGTTTTTTAAAGTTGATGTCAGCAATCCGTATTTGTTAGGTCTTCGGGCTTTAAATAAATAAATTGACTAATCCTTAAATTCTTATGTTCGTTGTTATACGTAATTTCAGATGATTGATGACAAAGTGCGTGAAGCAGCGTTAAACGAGTATTTTGAACTTGTGATCCCTACCGCAAAAATGGCCAAGTCCGCCTTGACATCCGGCTCTAAAATTACAGTGCTAAACGTACGTAAATTTAAAAACATTTTATGCATAACAAATTGCTAGTATTTTTTTCATAGCAGGCAACATTTTTTAAAAATTGAATTGGCTTGAATTCTTTTAACAGGTAATTAAAAAACTAGGAGAGGATTTAAGGTGTGTCGGATGCAACCTTGCAGTCTGGGTGGCTGAAAAATGTATGAGGATCTTGGAAACGGATGGTATGATTATGTTTACATTATAAAATTAAATATTATCTTCATGATATCTCGATTTATCCCACTATGGCAGTGACTTTAGCATCAGAAATAGTCAGAATAGAATAGAAAGAAAAGCTTAAATAAATTCGTTGATGGCTTAATTGAGACATTCATATTATGATGTTTTTTTCCAGTGCATGAAGGGACACTTTTAGAGACTATGGAAGTGCTCGCAGCATGGAGCGAGGAATTACCTCAGGAACTTATCCCTACGCTGATGAAATACGTCAAAAATGGACTAACGTCTTTGAAAGGTGCTGTCCGACTGGGACTTTGTCGCTTGATGGTAGAGATCTTCCGAGGAGACCATGTGACATGCCTAAAAGAGCTTGTAGATCCTATCTCCAAGTCTATAGAGAAAGCGTTGGCTCAACCTGCTGTGGTATGTTATCTTAAACTAATTAATAATATGCAATTTCAAAAAGTAATAAATTATCTCATGTATCTGTCAATTTCTTATTTGATTATATATTAGGTTAACAACCTAAGCGAAGCAATATCCTTGAGTCTAGTACTTCTCAACGGCTCCGTCACCCGTTATCAAAACCTGCAAGTTGTGAAGCTTTCGGATTCTGTCTTCATCCAGATTGGGAAGGCTGCAAAGTTCGCAGATGAAAAGTTCATTAGTAACTGTTTGCCCTGGGTGTTACTCCACTTGTCGACATTGGTTCGCCTGTTTTTGGACGACAATTTCCCACAGTCAGTATCTGTAAGCCCGACTACCTACTCCGCAACTATTTACAGTCTTCCGTATGCGGATCCAAAGGTAGGATTTCTATTTCTCGTAATGTCATTTTTATCTGATGCAGATTTTAGAAATATTGGGCGTACATCCAGGTTTGTAAGACAGCTTGACTACGTATATTAATGTATCTTTTTTACATTTTGACATAGGTGCGAAGACAGCTGAAATATGAAATGCATAAAACATTAGAGTATGCTGGAGAACGCTGTGTTGAGATTAGCCGGTATTTCCTTGCCGCCGCTGAAGAGGTCGTCGCAAAGGAAAACGTTTTGGTAATTGATCAATTAATTAATTAAATCTAATTTTAAATTGTTGCTTATGTGCTCATATATAAATCTATAATCTTATTTTATTTCTCATTTTAGGATCATATGAAATACGAGATAGTAGTCAGCTTGTCAAGTGCAATGAAGAAGTGTATCACGGAGAGTAAAAAATCAGAACAGAATGACTTAGCCGTTGAGTTCCTTGTAGTTAGTCATCGATTTCCGTACAAAAACTTGTGGTTCGATTGTGTTAGTAAGAGGTGGGGTCTGTCGCCACAAGAGATCTTGGAGGCCAAAAAGGAGCACATCTATGCCAACTACGTCAAACAGTTCGATTGCAGTGCTACGAAACGGCGTATCTTAAGGACGCTCACCAAAGTACACAGCAATCTAATAATGAGCGAAGGTGTGGACACCGCAGTCATGTTGCTTAAAGACCCCGGCTTTCATAAAGTTTCCCGAGACGACTACTTCGTTTTCCGAACTCCCGAGGGGCAGCTCTACAACACCGCCATTTTGGAAAACGGGGCTGGGGACTCCGCTAAAAATATGAAGAGGGAAAGCAAGGCCTACTCGTTTCGTGACCAACTGGATGAAATCCAACTGCGGAAGGAACTAGAAGAAAAAAGGAAGAAGGCTGGGAAAGGACCAACCTACACACCCAAGCAAGTTGAGGCAATGAAGATCCAATTGGCCAAAGAAGCTGCAATTCGTAATCAAGTGGCGGAGCTAGACCAGAAGGTTGCCAGCGCATTAGGTATTCTGACCGAGTTGATGGAGGGAGACATGGAGAATTTTGGATTATACATTAAGGACTTCATCAGCGAGCTTATCGCCGTCATGATTAGTCCCGTAGCAGCACCCCCGGCAGTTGACTTCTTTGTGGAGTTGGGGAGGTCAGTACTACCAACCAAGAAATGGTTTGGTGAAGCCGTCGCACAATCTTGCTTACTCTTAGTGAAGCCCCTCTGCGATCTAAGTAAGGAATGGCAGAGTGTGAAACTGGCAACTGCTGTCGGATGCACCCTGGAGTTGCTCAAGAACTCAAGTCAAAATAGCCAAATGTCCACAGCCCTCCTCTCCTACTGTTACCCCTTCTTTCTCCACACGACAAGGCAGTTCTCTGACAAGCCGGCTATACTTACTTCAACCATACAAGTCATTGCCAACTTTTGCTCATATGCATTGAGTGATCCCACTTTTGATGCGGATTCTATTCCTCGAGCCCTGCTGACAAATCTCCTGTACGAAATTATTGAAAAGAAGGATGGGACAACTCAACAACTTGCTGTGTCCACCCTGATAGCCTTCCTCAAGACCAGTAATGCAGCAATGGAATTCATCTTCCTGGAAACGTTGGAGCTGCAGCGTCACATAGAAGCCCTAAGATCCTTCATTGAGCTTGCCAGGGACACGGGGTTGACCTGCTTGGATCACTTATGTAACACGGGCTGGATGACTGATGATGAAGAGCTGAAGAAGTTGCTCAGTGCATCTGTCTACCGGGAACAGTTCGACCCGGTTGAACGGATTGCTGACGTCGGCAAGAGAGTATGGGAGTCTGCTGATCTTCCTGAAGACTTTGAACTGTATGACATCCTGTCCCAAGACATTTTACACACTTGTGCGGGTGTTAGAACGTCCTCAGCCAAGGCATATGGCTCCCTTATGTCTATCCACCGGGAGCAGCTATCTACGGTTTTGCTGGACTTGAGGAATAACTACTGCGAGTTTGAGATACTCATTCCCCCTGTGGTGGACAGCTTTGGTCGCGTCTTGGAAGAATCCGTTGACAAATGGCAGGGTCGTTGTGGGGTCGGACTAGCACTTCGAGAGCTCGCCCCTTTGATGTCCATCGAACAAGCAGAGGAGAATATGAAATGGATTGTCACTCAAACACTTGGCGATCGATCTAATGCAGTGCACGTGGTCATGCTGGACGCGGCAGTGGAAATTGTAAAGAATCATGGGAGCAGCTGCCTCAACAGCTTCATCGACATAATTGAAACATTCCTGGAGAAGGCAGAGAAATCCCGACGTTTCGATAATGTCCGACAAGCTTGTGTTGTCCTAATGGGCTCCCTTGCGAAACATCTGGATCCAAAGGATAAACGCGTCAAGTCAATTTTCGAAACATTACTTGAAACTTTATCCACACCTTCCGAGCAAGTACAAGAAGCTGTGGCAAACTGCCTTCCAGGTCTGGCTCCAGCTATGAAGGACGACGCGGAGGCCATTGTGGAAAGGCTAACCAAGAAAATGATGGGCTCGGACGATTTTGGAGAGCGACGAGGTGCAGCTTATGGTCTCTCCGGGTTAATCAAGGGATTGGGCATTCTGTCACTGAAGCAGCATGACATCATGAACATGTTGGCGAGTGGGATGCAGGATAAGAAAGACTTCAAACGTCGGGAGGGATCACTGATGGCCTTGGAACTTCTGTGCCAATTCTTGGGAAGACTATTTGAGCCATACATTGTCCACGTACTTCCATACCTTCTTCAATGCTTGGGAGACTCCAACGCGTACGTTCGAGAAGCAACTGAAAACACTGCAAAGCGCGTGATGAGTCGATTGTCTGGACATGGGGTGAAGCTCGTCCTTCCAGCTCTACTGGCTGCTCTGAATGAAGACTCTTGGCGGACAAAATGTGGCTCCGTAGAACTGCTTGGGAGAATGGCGTACTGCGCTCCCCGTCAACTCTCCGGTTGTCTGCCAATGATCGTACCAAAACTGATTGAGGTCCTGGGAGACTCCCATGTGAAGGTGCAGGATGCTTCCACAAAAGCCCTGGGTTTGATCGGCTCCGTCATCCAAAATCCAGAAGTTGCCAGCGTCGTACCCGTCTTACTACATGCCTTGCAAGATCCCGGGAAAAAGGCCACCGGTTGCCTTCAGGCTCTGCTACAGACAGAATTCGTCCACTTTGTGGATCCACCCTCATTGGCTTTGATCATGCCTGTAGTTGAACGCGCATTCCAAGACAGATCCACTGAGAATAGAAAGATGGCTTGTCAAATCATCGGGAACATGTATTCCCTCACGGATCACTCAGATTTGGCACCCTACATGGACAACGTAATGCCAGGAATCAAGGCGTCTCTGCTGGACCCTGTACCTGAAGTAAGGGCAGTGGCTGCAAAGGCACTAGGAGCAATGGCTAAAGGGATGGGAGAAAAATGCTACGAGGAACTGCTGCCATGGCTGATGAAGACTTTGGTCTCCGACGTCAACTCTGTGGATCGGTCTGGTGCTGCCCAAGGTTTGGCTGAAGTGATTGGTGCTCTGGGTGAAGAAAATCTGCACAAGTTCATGCCTGAGATTATTCGCAAGGCGGACTCGGATGATTTGGCTCCTCATGTGAGGGACGGCTACATGATGATGTTCATCTACATGCCTGGCGTATTTGAAGCTGCTTTTGTTCAGTACATTGGACTAATCATCAATCCAATCCTGAAGGCTCTTGCCGACGAAAACGAGTATGTCCGTGAGACTGCTTTGCGGGCAGGTCAACGAATTGTAACCGGATTTGCTGACTCTGCCATTACTTTGCTGCTGCCAGAATTGGAAAAGGGTGTCTTTGATGATAACTGGCGAATTCGCTACTCTTCCATTCAACTTCTGGGAGATCTTCTCTACAAAATCTCTGGCGTCTCCGGTAAGATGAGTACTGAATCCGCAAGTGACGATGACAACTTCGGAACTGAGCAATCTCAAAAACTCATCATCGCTGCTTTGGGACTCGAGCGAAGGAACCGGGTTCTTGCTGGTTTGTACATGGGACGTTCCGACGTGGCTCTTATGGTCCGTCAAGCCTCGCTCCACATCTGGAAGGTGATTGTAGCCAACACTCCAAAGACGCTGAGGGAAATCCTTCCAACATTATTTTCATTGCTGCTTGGCTGTCTAGCTGCAGCTTCACATGATAAGCGAACCGTTGCTGCAAGGACTCTTGGAGATTTGGTACGCAAATTAGGAGAGAAGATCTTGCCGGAAATCATCCCAATTCTGGAGAAAGGACTAGAGTCCAATCGCGCGGATGAAAGACAAGGGGTCTGTATTGGACTGTGTGAGATCATGGCGAATACGAGCAAGGAGATGATTCTAGCGTTTGTTGACAATTTGGTCCCGACGCTGCGAAAGGCATTGTGCGATCCTCAAGCTGAGGTACGCCAGGCAGCTGCGCTCACATTCGGCAGTCTACATTCAAATGTTGGGAGTCGGGCGATGGAGGAAATCGTTCCATTCCTCATGAAGAAGCTGAGCGATGGGAATCAAGAGGAGGCTGACCAGGCTTTGGACGGGCTTGGCCAAATTCTGATCGTCAAGTCAAAGGCTATCATGCCATACCTGATTCCGCAACTTACTGCAAAACCACCCAACACTCGGGCCATGGCTATTCTTGCTTCCGTTGCTAATGATGCAATGTCCAAGCATCTTGGAAGGATTCTTCCTTGTCTCCTGGAAGTTCTCATTGATAATGCGGGTTCACCGGATGAAGCTCAAGAGTTGGAGAACTGCAATCGGATCATTCTGAGCGTGACTGATGACACTGCCGTTCGCTCACTAATTGATGACTTGTTGGAGAACTCAAAGTCTGATAACGAGAAGTTGAAGCGAGCCGCTGTCACTCTCCTCTCCGTGTTCTGTGTCCACACCAAGGCTGACTTGACAACTTATGTGGCTCAGCTTATCAGGGGCCTTATCACTTTGATGACTGAGAAGGATGACATTGTTCTCAATATGGTGGCGGATGCTGTGGCTAGCATTGTCAAGGTTCGTTGGTCCCCAAAGCCCAAAATCTGCATAAATAGTGTTGTGTGCTAATAAGTAAATCAAATTGTCATGTCACTAATTTATTTTTTTTACTTGAGTGTATTTGCAGAATTTGGACAGTGCAGAGAAATTGAGCTATGTGGCAGATCTCCGACAAGCAATCATGTTTGCACGAAGTGACCTGAAAGGGAAAGACTTTCTTCCCGGAGTTTGTCTTCCCAAGAAGGTAACAATTTTATTTTGATTATGTTTGGTAAAATGTCTAGGATTTGTTACTCGTTCGTGCGCTAATTAACGTAAACTTTTGTAATTGATTAGGGTATCAACCCGATGTTGCCAATTTACCGTGAGGCTGTGTTGAATGGAAGTGCTGAAATGAAAGAACAATCAACAATGGGAATGGGAGAACTGATTTCACTCAGTACTGAGGAAGCACTGAAACCGTCAGTTATTAACATTACCGGTCCTCTCATTCGTATTTTAGGAGATCGCTACGGTCCTTCCTTGAAGTGTGCTGTGTTGGATACTCTGACACTTCTATTGGCTAAGGTAGATAGAGAGAAGTCAAAATGCAATAACGGCATAACTTCGGTACCTGGATTTATTATCGAAAGAGCGTTCATTTGTTATTTCTGTCATTTGTTTTTAGGTTGGAACCCATTTGAAGGCATTCTTGCCGCAGCTCCAGACCACGTTCCTCAAGTCTTCTGTTGACCAAAACCGAAACGTTCGCTTGAAGGCAGCGGTTGGTCTCGCTCAGCTTCTTCCAATTCACAACAAGCCGGATCCCATGTTCCTTGACCTGATCAATAGCTTGAAGGGGACGGATGAATTACTTCTCAGGTAAAATTTACCCTCCCAATAATTCTTGCATTGGTATATTATTGACCGTGATAACTAACAATGACCGTCTTTTTATTGTTGAATTGTATAGGGATACTTTGCTCTACACTTTACGTTGTACGTCAGCCACTGGTGGCGTCAAGATTTCAGAAGCGACCAAGAAGCTTGTCTTGGCATGTCTGTGGAATTATATGGTCACTGGTGAGTTTAAATACCAGATAACAATCCCATAATTAAACGGTTTTCATATGTTCTTGTACCGTCTAATAATATTTACTGTAATTATGATTATTTTTTTAATCACAGGAGATGAGTCAACCTGCATGGTGACCGCTGGTGCAATTGGTGTCTTGCTGCAGCACCTGTCAGATTCAGATTTGGAATCTACTATCAGTTCATTGTTGGCAGGTAATGTTCTTTTTTAATGAAATAAATAATGTCGGGCATTGCCACTGTCATTCATGTTGGAGCTCATTAAAACTTATCAATCTTGCTAATATAGATGACAGCGATGTCAACGTACGCGCAGCCCGGACTTCTTCTATTGTTGTCGCACTGAAAGTCTCTCCTACCAAAATCTACACGGACAAGCTTCGCGAAAAAGTCAACAAGTGTGTTGTGTCCCTATTGGGCTCCGATAAGGTACATTATGTACTTTTTTTTGCCTATTATGTCTAATTGTAAATAGCATTTAGGCATGTGAAATGATCCAGAGAAATGATTGTGCATTTTCTACCACATTCATAGGTGTCCCTTGTGTCAAATGGAATCCGCGCTTGTTGCTATTTGTTCATTCATTGCCTGAAAACTGAAGTACCTATTCCATCAGTGCTCATTCAGCCGTTTGTAAAGGTAAATCATAGTTGTTAATGCAGTCCGAGTTACCATTTTTAAGTGATAGATAAATCTAATCGCATGTGATTGATTCCTATATTGCAGAATATAAATAATTCAAGCAACGAAGTCAAGACGCTCCTAGGCCAAGGATCCGAAGTACTTGGACGACGAATCGCTCCACAAATCCTCTCCAAGGAAATTGCACGCTACTTGATCCCTGCGCTTGTCAACGGGACCAAGGAGAAAAACTCAATTGTCCGAGCTTCTTGTGAGACTGCTTTGACTTGTAACTTGCGCCTCCGTGAGGGTGACAATGCAATGAACGTAAGAGTGAAGCTCATTTTAAAAGAGATCTCACGAACCAATTCGGTTATGTATTTTATTTTTCAAACTATCGCTTGCATATTTTTCTAACCATGCTTTTTTCTTCCTAAATTACAGACTTGCCTGGAATATTTGGATTCCGGAGCTCGTGAGGCTTTAAATGATGTGATAAACAAAGTCCTTCGCAAGTCCCTGAAGGAGCCAGAGTCCAAGGAACCGGATATTGATGATACGATTCTTACCTAAAAAAAATTATCTTGTTGTTGTTCTTCTATTTTACACTATTACAAAAAAAAATCTATTATGCTATTTTACATTTACAAAAAATACTACGCTACGTTTCCATACCTATATAACAAAAAACTACGCTATGATGTTTACATATGTTTACAAAAAAAATGCTATGTTCGGCAAAATCGCGATCCTCATACTTGTATCATGCATTCGTATTATGATAAAATAATAAAAATAAAATAAAAATGGGATTTTACGTTTCGAGGATTTCTAATAAATCATTTCATATTCATTGAATTCATTGATGGGCAGTTAATGTGATTGGTCCTCGTATGATATGGTAGATAAATCGATTAGTGACAGATAAAAAAATATGTATGCAAATGCCAGTGAAAACACCCAACAGGTGCACATGTTTGGTTCATTAATAATAATTATTATTATTGCTCTTTATTAATTCGTATAACAAACATAGCATATCTTTGTAATATTTAATTTGAACAGTAAGTACGTTTCCGTTGAAATATCTTTATTTGATTCTCACTCATAAATTATGTATTAAGTAAATATGTACATCAGTTTGAGTTTTGGCCAAGTCGGTTTAATAGTATATTTCGTTAAAATTAATAAGATCAGACAGTCAAAATTCATAATATATTGTACTTGACCTCGTTTCAGAGGCGATTTTTATTTATTTCAGTTTATTATCAGTTGTGGTTTGGTTTTGGTTACCATTAAGTTTAATAATGTTTACTTAATTTCATATCTTCACATACCATTTATAAATTGTACACAGAAAAATGCGGGTTTGGTTTGTATAATAATTAGCGACACGATAATTCTCATTGTGTCGGTTTTTATTTTCTGATTTATTTTTCAAATGATACCGAAAATATTTTAAAATGCAAAAAAATGCAAGAGTGTTTTATGAGAAATGGCGCATTGTGAAATACACAATTGCAGACAATTGTTGTTATGCAGGCGTTTTTATGACTTTGTTTGATTTTGGTTAGACTTGCCAATGTGATGCCGTTAAGAGACTTGTATGATATGCTTGGGAAAGCGAGGATGATATGACAAGGTAAACTTAAGTGCGAGGATGTGATTGATAAGCCAGGGCCATGAGATGATTAACCAGTTAAAAATATTTAGGCAGAATAATTTGAACATGAGATGAGATTTTGCATAAATGTTTAGTGATGAAGATCAAAGTATGCATGAGTGTGAAAGCAATTTCTTTCAGGCATTGGTTATGGTTAATTAAATGAACATGCTTGAATTTTTTTTTTGCATTTGAAATGAAAGATCAATGCTGACAACGACAATGCTAATTAAGCCATTTCCAATGTTAGTCCAGACATCTTTTTATTAATTACTATTAATTAGGAATTACTTAAGTATCTTTTCGGAGTTTATATGAATTTGGAGTGCGGGGTGCTTGGAAGCATGAAAGTGCAAAAAAAAATGCAATGCAGCTTAACATTTATTAGTACTAATGATTATAATTATAATGACATTATCAATAACGAACATAATGACACGATGATAACTATGATTACGTCATGATAATAATATGCATGAAACCAGGAAATCATGAGATGAGACAGTTTTTCCCAACTTCCAACTTTCCAAGTATTATATGACCTGAGTGCTTAACTTTCTCACAGGAGGATGGGAAACCTTTCTATATTTCTTCGGAAGCCGAAGCCCGGCGAATCCTGACCATATCCGAGAGACGCACTTGACTTGATAGGAATGGAAAGAGTGAGAATTTGCTTTTGTATGATTATGTCTATGCTTGGAAGGAATTATAGAAGCCATGTAATACTTAAATATATATGCTATATATATTAAATGCTCTATTCTCTGTAGATGCATTCATTCCTCTTCTCCTCTTTGTACTCCCTCTCCTTCCATTCTATTCCATCCTTTGACATTATATCTTTATTGTGAAAAAAGCAAGGAAAGGGAACCATGTGAAGAGTGAAATGATGACTATGACTATGACGATGAGATGATGATACTCCCTTTTTGAAAAGGAGGAAATGAAATGATGAAGTTGAAGTTTGTATTTTTTGTCATGCCAGGACAGTCTCCAATATTCTATGAACTGAAGCGAAAGTTCAAGAGTTGCAAGTTGGAATGGAAAATGGAATTAGAAGAAAAAATAGGAAACCGAAAAGGGGATGGAAGGAGATGGAAATTGAAGTTTGAAGTTGAAAGTTGGAATTGGATGAAATGGTTATGCAATGTAATTTCATGCCACCAACCGTGCCATATCATATCATGTCATTTCATATGATGATGACAAGGCCATATGGCAATAGTTGACTTTTAAGTCCCATACATATAAGTAAGTACATGTCTTATGTCTAGCGACTTGCTTAAAGTTTTTTTTATAACTGGATCATTTCCTAGTTAACTTTGTTTTGATTGCGTCATATTTTACATTGTAGGATGGATATGATCTTATCATGATCGTGGAATATGGAATGGTAGACGGTAACTGAATACTGACTGGCTTGGCTCGATAAGCACATGACATATTCGACTGACTATGACAAGGCAGGAATTTGCCGGTTTTCCCATGCGACCCTGGTGACGCCCTCATCTTCCGTCACAGTCTTCTAGGACAAGTCGTATGGTATGGGATATCCCAATGACTTGTCAAATTAGTTAAGATGGGATGGGAATTGCGATTTGGATGGAAGTTGTGATACGCTTTGCTTTCATTATATGATTATGTATATGACTATGACGAAATCTCTGACTACGTCGGATCCAAAGTGGAAACATTTCATGAATTACCTACCTCCCTAGCCATATGCAGATTTCCTATTTACTTAACTATAACATAAACATATTAAAAATAACTTAAGTATAAATAGTCATAGTCAGCACAGCAGTCAGTCAGAAGAACAAAAAGGGAGACGAGAAATTTTACCCGTGAAATGGAATATTATTTTGTTCCTTCCTTGCCTTTTCTCCAAGAATAAGTCGTCATTCATATAAGTAATATTGTAAAAGTTATATAAGATATAAGATGATTCTCAATATCAAAAAAAATCTCGATACGGTATAAGTACTTCCTGATAAAGTATGATATAATTTTATCATATGAATGTATAAAAAAAAACTGGTATAGTTCCCCAAGTCCATATTTTTGTACCTATTTGATAATATGATTGTATTTTTATATTTTTTATGTCTATTTCTCCTATATTAAGTAAATGTAACGCTTTCTAACGCATTTCTTCGTCTTCTTAAAATGTTAATACTTTCATTTCATGCTCTATACATTTGTGTATGTATTTATTGGAGGTGGTGAAAAGGTAAAAGTAAAGTTGGAAGTAAGTACGTTTTTTATAGAGAAGCCAACTCTTTCGGTTTTTGGTTTTGGTTTGGTTGGGATATGGATATAGTCACCGGGATGCATTTGTAGATAATAGATGCAATATAGTGGCAATGTGGCTGTGGCAATGACAACCTCTGCTACATTTACATTATTATTATTACATTTTCATATAAGTATATGAAATGAAAGCTTCAAGATATGGATATAGGGAGAAAACATGTTTCCCCAAAAGAATTACAAAGTTGTTTGTTCCCGATCGGTTCTTTCATAGTTTTCTTCCCTATAGCCCCTACATCCCTAATACATAATTCCATTCCATTCCATTTTCATATAACTATTCCCGATATCCAACCGAAAAGTAATATTATTATATGGGAACCGGGTTCCCATTCGACTCCCAAGCGGAATGGAAGCCCAAGCCATATCACTCTACGAGAGAGGAGGAGGAGGGTTCCTCTTCCTCCTTCTCTCTGCAAAACTTATTTTGTACATGAACTTATGAAGTACATATTATAATTATAAACATTAAAATGAAGTTGTGGATTGTGGATGATGATCATGATGATCATGATGATCATGACGAAGATGATGGTGATGGTGGTGGAGCCCGTCGTGGGCCCTACCGACATGGACCGAGGCCTAAAATACTTTGACCATCTCATGATGCATATCTTATCTTGTTATATAGTCAGATATAGTCAAAGTCAGATCAGATCACTCATCATCATCACCAACGACATCATCTCCACAATTATTATCCACTCTCAAAAAAAATCCTCAAAGTTTCCCAATTCTGAATTAATTTGTTTTATGGGAATAAATGGAATAATCGGCATGTAAAAAAATGTTTTTGCTGTAGCTGATACCTACTCTGATATTGATATGTACATGATTTTCAGATAGCCATGCATAATCTGTCATGTCAAGAGAGATGCAAAAGGCAAAGAAAGCGTCTTTTCTATAAAAATGCATGACGCATTCGGGATGCCGAATTCCAATTCCTTAAGAATTCGTAAGTGCGAACATGATGATGACTAACTGACAACTGGGCAGTTTCGTTTTTCAGGTAGGTGGATGGATGGTGAATTTGTATGGTTATGGAAGAAGATGGAAGAATAGATGATGACGAGAGAGAGAGAAGATGCTAAATAATCATAATCATAAATGGCGAAAACAGCTATTCTTATGAGGAGAGCTGAGCTGACATGAGGATGACATGTTAGATTTAGGTATGTTAGACGGTACTGGTGCCGGTGCCCATGCCCTATTCATGATTCTAGGAAGATTGGTGCCAACAAGATGGGATTCATGATTCATGACTATGACTCTAGCTGGATGACATAAAGACCATTTGTGCATATGAAAATACGGAAAATCGAAACTTGACAAATGATATAATAAGGGAAATGAAACTAGCAATGCAATGTGTTGGTATACTCAATATTAATTATGCGGAATTTTTCCAGAGACAAAGCCAAATTGATATTAAATCCATTTAAAACAATTTGTTGTACATGAGTTATGATATGATTCATGATATTAATATATGCCATTTTGAAACTGAAATGGATGCAAAATGCAAAGGTGCAGGCAATATGGTATACTACAGCAGCATTGTGAAAATTTAACAATAATTTGTAAAAATAAAAAATAAATGCTTGCATATATAATGTAATTGGTAATAGTAGTGATAATGATCAGCTAATGATAATCTTCATGCCTTGATATATATAAACTTCTGGAACAAGCCCTAGCTAAAAATGTTAGTCATAATTATAATCCTATTTCTACCTGTGACCTACACCTCGTCTAATTGTCAGTTCAAAAATGGGCCTATTGCTTTCTCCTTAGCTAATCGCAAATACTTTTTATCCCTTTGTACCCAACAACAATGCTAATATTTAATTTTGATGTAAAATCCTCCTCTCCTTCTTCTTTTTTTACATGGAAAACAAAACCCGGGCATATTATTTTTATTTCAAAAACTAAAAAAAAAACTTTTTTTTCTTGTTAAATATCATCATTGTAGTAATTAATTAACTCTAAGATATTTTGTATAGGTAGTAATATAATATATTATATTGTATATTATATAAAATGACCCTAACAACCGAGCATCATCATGAAAAATAAGTAACTTTCTCCGTCCCCCACCGTTTTTCATTATCCCTTTCTTTAAAAAACAACAACAAACAAGCCAACATTATTATCTTTTGTCCAACTGTGGAACTCTCTGACACACGCAAGGCAAAATTAACAATTAAACATAATTTTTTACTCTTCTCCTTCCAGTTAACTCCAGATAAATAATGTTGATGTTTCTCATTTAGCATAATTATTTAAAACAGACAATCAAACTCAAAAAAAATGTCAAGATGTGTGGTGGCGTGTATGTAATTATGATAAAACTTACAACACAAAATAATATAAACATTTAGAACCAATTTTGCTTTGCTTTCTCTTCCTCTCAGTTACAACAGTTTAGGTATTGTGGTTTTTCTTTCCCTTCTTACTTTCACCCTCTTTGTCTATTAAAAAGATAATCATAATCACGCTACGAGATAATCCACGTTGTTTTTTTTTCTTTGTAACTTGTAATATGTATTTTCATTTATATTTAATTATCCATATAATAATAAACAAACTATATATCAAACAGCAATCAGCCAGTACTATTGTATAAGTGACCTTCGTATAAAAATTCTTGTTGTTTGGAGAGTAAAAGTTGTTGTTGTGTAGTAAGTTGTTTCATTTTTTTTTTATTATTTTGAACATCAACCGAACGAACCATTTCTTTTATTTTAATAAAAAAACAGAAGAGAAAAAAAAATCATTCAAAAAAACAAAATGTTTTTTCTTTTTCCTTAAATGTCTATTCAAGTAAAATCATTCATACATCATATCATATCATATAATCAGTTTAACAATTCAATCATGTCATCATCATTTTAAAAAAGTGTGACTCAAACAAAAAAACATCATCATGAAGAAAAAACAGAACCTGGCAATAAGATAGAGATTTTTTATATAATTATATCATGTTGCTCATTCACACTTGTAAAAATTTGTTGAACATTATCATTTTCCATATATCATAATATAATATATCGCTACACAACTAGTTAGATTATATTTAATTATATAATATAATAATTATAATAGCCATTATAGTTATGTCTAGGTCTAGAGTTTTGTTTTTTAAGTAAACGCTCACACTCACTCATTCAATTCCTCTCAACCATAACTTATCATCATCCTGTCTAAAATTAAATTATAGTTATATCTAGTTTTTTCCTTTTTATATGCTTTTGTCAAAAAACTTTGTTCCACTTTCTCCACCCATCAATATGGTTAAATATATTTCCCCTCCCCCGTTTTAAGAAAAAAAAACACAACAGCAACAAAAAAAATCCTTTCTCTCAACCATACAGAAAAATCAAAAATCAAAATTAATTATAGGAATTTATAATAATCATTTAACTAATTACTCAGTTATGTATAATATTATTTATAATAATTATAGTACATGGAATCCGTAGTGTAAAGATGATGAGAATAGTAAACAAGATGATGTATAGTTTTTTTTTCTTCATAATTATACTTTCCCCATTTTTTAACTTTTCTTCTTTCTTCTCCCTCTTCCTATGTGTATCTCTCATGTATATATTGTTCATTATTTTATTTTAACTCTCTCCTCCGAAGATAGTTGTCCCTGACGTTTGTCGTATTGTAGTTTGTATTTTAATGTACCCTTAAGATTTAATGGGAGTTTGGAGGAGGTGGAGGTGGAGGAGGAAGGTTTTCATTCACATTTTCTTTTATGATGATGACATGGAAACAAATATATAATTTAAATATATACGACTCATATTTTAATTGTTGTAAAGTTGTTTTTGTTTTTCTTTTGGGATCGCATAATTATTATTATTTTTTTCACACAAAAAAAATTGTATTTTTTTATATCTTTTTTCTTCCTTTTTTTCTTCTTCTTCTTCTTCTTCTTCTTGTTGGTTATATTTATACACATAGAATTATGAGCTTTCTAAAAATTAGTCTAAGATTCAATACGTATTAGGATTCTAAGATTTGAAGGGCCTTATAAAACACAGTTCTCTAATGGATGCATTTTTACGCATCATCGTCATCCTCCTCGCCGTCCCCGGGCTCGCCATCATCCCCATCGTCCTCTTCATCCTCTTCTATAAAAACGGGTGGGAGGGAATCAAAGAAGCAGAACAAAACATAAGTCAGTACAAAAATATAGTTTTTTTTGTGCGCGTTTTCGTATTTCAGAATAGAATTTAGATAATAGAAAAAAGATAACTATGATAAGTAGATAAGTTTGACAGAGAATATTTATAAAAAATATAATTATGATAATAATTTGGCAATTGACAATTTAGCTGTAGGAAACTCATCGGTACATAAGAATAAGATCAACTTATTTACGAATTACGATTAATGGTAAAATACACCGTTTCTTTTGGATAGGACATGCATTAAAATTTTAATTTTAACTAATTTTTTAATTGTTGTCATATTTCATTTTTGCACGTTGCATCATGTCATATGTCATATCGCTTGTCGAAGTTGAAGAATAAATCGACGCACCGACCGGCTTACATAAAAGTACACAACTTGTTTCTCGCGTGCTACTCCAAACTTGACTCCCGTCATTATCATCAAATCATAAAACTTAACTTGGCGTTATCGTACAATGTACTCATGTATGAGCACATTTATACGCATGTCACTGTAGCATGTGACGGGAGCAAGGCGGCTTGTAGTGAGTCGTGATGACGCTTTCCCTTTGTCATTTTTATTTTGTTCTCCATCCCATTCAAAAAAAAACATTCAACTTGACTATATTTATTTTTCTGGGCTTATCGGTTACCGACTTCAATACTGAGTATCTGGATAACGATGCACTTATGTTAGTTAGTAAACTCCGTTAAAAGCATTATTATATTTTTTTGTAAAGATTAATATCAATTATCAATTTTATCATAAATATATATTCTCCTTCCACTAATCATATCATATCTGTCATAATAATGAATAAGCATATTAGAGATAGAAGAGAGAGCTAACATTATCATGAAATTGGTTAATTAAGAAGAGAAAGAAAGATTATTATTTTTTTTTTGTTAGAATCAAATTAATTGACTCGTCTTCATTTTCTCTCTTACCTTCATCTCCGGGAACTTCCTCTTCCTCCTCCTCCTCTTCACCTTCTACTTCTTCTTCTTCATCGTCCACATCCTCCTCTCCGTTTTCTTCCCTCTTGGCCTTCTTTACATCGGCATCCTTCTCCTGGAAGAAAGGAAACAAGAACATAGTTTGGATTAGATTCATTCTCCCCCATTCAATTTGATTAGTTTGCGATACAAATCATCAGTCCATATATCATTTCATATCATAATCATAATTATCATTCGAATATCATGGACGCTCTCTGCCCAACCAAGACCAAGACCACGCTGCCTGGCTCTGGCTTGGGCTCAGCCCAACAAATCAATCTGGATCCAGACGAGTGAAACATGGCTCATGTTCATGATCATTTTCTATATTCCTATTACTCATCTCATACTCCCATAACATCATCATCATAAAGTCATTTACTGGCCTGGCAATTGGCATGGCTATGGCAATGGCATATAATTTATATATAATTTTCTTCATTTCATATCATATCATATCATCATGTGGAGTGCAGTTATTCCTCTCGTGGAAGAAAATATACAGGGGAGAAAAAAAATGGCCAAAATGTAACATGATTAGCTTCATAGTTGAGTTACACTTAAGTTATCTCTCTATATCTGTCTCCCTATTCATTCCTTATTACTTTTATAAGCTGAAGTGTATGAATTTGATTTAGTTTTCTGGTTTGGTTTGGCATGGGCATAGGTATAGATATAATATGATATACTCCACAACAACTCCAAAACTCCCAATCCAAGTCAGAGTCAGAGTCAAGAAGACTCATATAGCCATAGTCATATCCTATTCTAGGGTTCCTTTCTTACTTTCCTGCCTACGCAATTCGCTCTCTCCCTACCTATATGCCTCCTTCTCTTCTTCCCAGCGTAATAATATCAAAAGAGTAAAGTATAACAAACAAGCATAGTTACATTTTATACAATTATTCCCATCATATAAGTCCATATAAAATGCTGATGATTTTCTCCCTAAAAGTTCCCTGGCCTGGCATTGGGACTCTGATGGGATATATTGCATTGGATGTGCATGGCAAGGCAGGCCAAGGCAAGTGAGAGCCAAAAAGCTAAATGGCGAACGGCATTTTTTTCTTTTGGGTAATTTCGGATTACCTCAGTTTGAGTCTGTGAGGAGAGGAGTCGTTCGTTGACACTCGATTCTCTCTGATTCCCTCTCTGAGGCACACGATACACGATGGTGGACTATGACTATGGCTATGACGATGTGCCTATATGACCGTGGAGGGTACATTATTATTACGGATGGATGTGGAGGAAACGGCGAAATGAGTTGAGGTGGTAAAATATGCTTGAGAGAAATAAGTAGGGAGAAGGAGGATATTACGATTATGTATTAGGCTCGGCTCTTATGATGATATGATGGAGGGATGACGCATATAAAGTATATGACTATGACTATTAGAAAGCCAAATCATTTACGGGGAAAATATATAAATTTATTTTTTATAATAAAAGACGGGAAGCCGTGATCATGATCGTGGATCAGATGCCGGGGCAGTAGCCAAAGAGTCAAAGCCAAAGCCAAGCCAGGAGGACTCCACCGGACTAAAAAATATGAAGGGAGCTTGATGATGATGAACAAAGAAAATCACTGACTTGGAGGCCGGCTTGGTTTGGCTTCGATTTGGCTTTCCCAAATGTCCAAATCGTTGAAATGAAATTAAATCAGGGAAGGAGGAGCAGGATCGGGATCGAGGGACAAAAATTTCTTATTACTTTGCGACGAAGTCCGCCAAAGTATTCATGATATGCAGTAAGTCTGTGTGTGTATCCAACCGATAACTTGAGAACGGAGTCGAATTTTTTAATTCTGTTTTCAGCTATCGATAGACAATGAAAAAGTAAGTTTCAAGTTCGAAGATGGGTAATATTGGATGTCCAGAAGTAGGTCAAAGGTCAAAGTAAAGATTTCACCATACAGAAATGTATGGACTTTCACGGAGCAAAGTTTCTAAATAGATTTGTTTATCTTAATAATAAAATCATAACCATGCCATAACCATGTCCTAGTCCTCCTACCTATTCAAATAGGCCATATATAAAATTATCATTGCATTTGCATTGTTGAGCTGTTAGGTGGACGTATCTACATGGCAACAATCTACTAATCTAATGCCGATGCCAACAATGGAGGAGCGCAAGATGCCAATGATGCCATCCTATCATCATCATTTCATCCTCCTCAAGATCGGGACAGGAAGCCGAAGCTTCTCTCAATTTACATTTTTCGAGAGAAACAATCAGAGATGGCTATAGAGAGAGAGGAATAATACAGGGAAAAAAGGGAGTCCTCCTCCTAAATATAACTTCTCCCATCTTATATTTTTGGGGTCATTTGCAACAGCCGAAGGAAACCATTATATTATTCCCCAGACTTGGGCAGTTGGCAGTATTGTTAGCCCTGTCCTGCCATCGAAATCATGGAGGATGCTGAGATGTTACAAGCGTGGCTTGGAGCTCACTCAAGGTTTACCGCCAAATAGAGTGTTTGAGCTTGTGTCCAACTACACAACCATCCTGCACTAGATTCTCACATTGCATTGTTGAAAAATCCTCTCCACATTATTGGCTGCCGAGAGGGACTCAGAGAGCCGGCACGGCAAGAAGCCGGACGACGGACCGAAGTTCCATCATCGTGATCATGATCATCATCATCCCCCTCTCATGTCAAAAGCCGGAGATGGAGGAGGAAAGGAAAAGGAGAGAAAGAAAAATACATATATAAGTTACGAGAGAACATTGAACAGAACAGGAAAAAAAAATTCCTAACGAAGAAACCAAACCAGCCCGAGTTTGCGTTTCACTTCAGCTCTCAATTTCTCAATTCAAAAAAACAAGCAGTGGAGGAAAGATGCGGAGAGGATCCGCGGATCCATCCAGCCATATCCCCTTCATGTCCACTGCTTATACTTTTTAGGCTAAAAAGGAGCATTTTACTTTTGACTCCATGGGACCGCCAAGCATTGAAATCATACCAGAAGAGAATCCCATGCTTAACAAGACCAACGCTTGCTTACCAACTTTCCACGCCAAAACTTCCCTCAACAGTAGATCCTCGATGCTCAATAATGCTTTCTTTGGGACTCTCTCGTTTCATGGAACATGCTTTTTGGCCCTATCTCCCCCAGCCAACCTACTCATGTTGAAATCTGGTATCAACCTGGCATTTTCCAAGAATGCTCAAACGCTCTAGTGTTAAGCAAAGGGAGTTTTGTGGACCGGACCTATTATTGATAAATGCAACAAGAGTCCCCCTCACACAAGTATAATGCCAAGAGAGAGAAAAAAAATTCTAAATTTCTAACCTAACCATTTCAAGAAAGAAGCCATCTACCAAACATAACCATGGCTTGGTTTGGCTTTCCTTAATATATAAAATGTTTAACATTTTGTGCCAGGACAGGACAAACTCGTCGCTTCCCTTCTATATACGGCGATATGAGTATGGAACATGGAAATTCTGACTCTGACTGAGCGAGAAAAAAGCAACGCACCCGAGACCAGACCATTACCACACCAAACCAAGCATATTAGCACAAAGCACAAAACCGGCGCACAGAATATAAAAAAAAAAAACAAGACCAAGCTATACGAGCCTTTTGAGCTTTTTCTTACAGGGAAATTTTATGTAACTAAACTCAAGAGAGGAGAGAAGAGAAGAAAAAAAACAGCACTAACTCCTCTCGGAATTTTGAAAGAAATTGACTGAAAAAAAGTTGATAGAACGGGGAGAAAACTGAAAGGAAAAATTTCTCTAATATGATATGTTTCTTACGAAGAAAGAAAAACGAGATAAAACTAACTGGCACTGACTGTCTTAATAGGATCATGTTGGTTGGGAAAGGGACGCTTCCGAAATGAAAACTCTCTCGTCGTATGAAAATCTTAAAATCTTGCCGGAGAAGAAACTTTTTTAACTTTTCACCGAATATGGACTAATTGAGGAATTTCATGATGATGCCATGATTGAGGATGAATGATGAATGATGATGATGTTTATGATGAGCTACTTAATTAAAAGTTACCGGAATGATATATAGTTCATGACAGAATTGGGAATAATAGATTTTAACATGTTTTTTTTTCTTCTTACCTCCAACGGCCTCTTAATTCCCTTAACTTCAGCCTTAGCGTCCGCACCGTCACTGTTTTCTGTGGCCTTGTCCACCACAACATCGGCTTTGTCGTTACTGCTCATGTTGATTAGTTATGTGAGGTGAAAGGGGGGGTGGTGATGTCAGTTAACAATTAATGTTGATGATGATGATGAGTTGATGAACCGCGTTTTTTCCCGGTGGCGATGATGTCTTTAACTTGTGTGGTAAGAAGGTAATAATTTTCACTTCCAACTTCACAAATTACGATTTAGCTTGTCGTTATAGCGCGGAGAGAGAGAGATCACGAGAAGAATCAATTCGATCTATAAGAGAAAAAAAATAGTGTCGTGCACTGTCAGATTCCAAAAACAAAATATGTATATTTTTATATGTGAATTTTTTTCCCCCAAAGAGAAAAAAAAATTTTCCCCCAAGAACAAAAAATTATAATTTTCCCCAGTTAAATATAAATATAAATACTATTTATATTCCCATGTAAAACATATATTTTTTTTATGGAGGGAGAATGAACAACATCTATAATCAAATATATGTGTATATTTATATAATGCTCTATATAAGAATAATCTTTTTTTTGTATAAGGAGTAAGTAGAGATAGTGTGATAAGTTAAGTGGAGAGGAGAAGAGGAGAAAAAAAAATTACAATTTTGGTATTGAAGAGCTTGGAGACGCTTCGCACAGGTCGACGGACAACTGAAGAATAATCCAGCGGTGGAGTAGATCGTGTCCACACGGTTGGGAGAGAGAGAGAGAGAGAAAAAAAAATAACCAGAGAGAGAGAGAGAAGGAAGCTTTACTTACTCAGAGGGAGAATAGAGGAATAGGCTATATGTTCAGTGGATAGGGCTTTTGGTTTGAAGGTGCTCTCCGCACTATAGCCTTTGAAAGAAAGCGTTTAGAAATGTATGTTGGAGAGTTACGGAGTAAACATATTTATATGAGTGATATAGCTATATAGAGGCTTTTTTAGAATAGAAGCCGAAAGCCGAGCTCATGCATGGCATAATATGCAATGGCATGGCATATTCTAGTTAAGTTAAGGTTGAAGCATATTAAATATATTTTATATGCCGGGAGGAGAAGGAG
>JAQIXQ010000545.1:0-26469 GCA_034700485.1 Pseudosinella alba
TGAATAGGCTTTGGGCGCCATTCACCGTTGCCGAAGGTGGGGAGCAGGAGTGGACTATGACTTTACCTAATTGGGAAGTGGAGGGGGAGGAAGTGCCATGGAAGGAGTTGGAGCGGCTCCACTTGGGCAACTACAAACTGGATGAGGACAGCCTGAGACTTTTGGGGAGGTGGATGCCCAACCTGAAGACTATGCACATGAACATCTCGGAGATTGGCGAGGAGAAAGTTAAGGGCATTTGGCCGGAATTGGAGGAGATAATTGACTTGAGTGAGATGGACGGTGGTGAAGTTGATTAATGCATATATGTTTATAGACATGAAGATTGAAGATTGATACTATTATCATTTGAGTTGAAGGAGGCTAATATTTTTTGAGTTTATTTATGTAATATATTATTTTCTCATATTTAAGCCAAGTTAAATATTAAGTAATTACTGATTAATTAAGTTGTTATATGTACCAATTGGTTTGATTAAGTCTAGAGCTGTTGTAATTATCTAATTCCAATTGAGTAAATATTAAGGATGAGTATCTCTAAATAAAAATTACTAACTGAATAAAATAAATGAGCTATTGTTTTGAGGAATTATACAAGATGCAATTACCAAACCGGCTTGAAATATTTAATGACTGGAAAGTATTCCTTAGCATTAGTTATACCCAGCCAGTTCGCATTGGGATGAATGCATGGGATGCCGCAGCTAATTCGCATTATGCATTATATCTGTTATCTACTTGATAATGATTATGGGCAAAGTTTATAAGCGACCTTGAACAGCAAACGCCATTATCCACGTATTTTTTTCCGCACAAGTCCGTACTGAAATTAACATCAGAAGTATAGTATATGCAATTTTATTTTATTCAATTAAATTCATTCTTATCAAAAACAATGTAAGTACAATTACAGAAATAATAGCAAGCAACACAAATGAACACACAAACTTCTAGAATAGTACAGAAGGTGGACTTTACCCCTGTTTACTTATCACTTCATAACGGAAACCTCAGCACAAATATTTCGACCAATCTGATTTACATTCTCATGTATGGACCTTAATCTTATGTGATCTTAGGTTTGGGCGAGTTTTAAAGGATTCGCCACATAAGTGGCACGTCTCTGGTCTCTCTTGGAGGTGGCGCCGGATGTGCAACATCAACTGGCTATTTATCGGAAACTGCTTCCCGCATATTGCACACAGTTGTTGAGGGCGAACTTTCTCATGAACCTTTTTATGGCTCCTGTAGGACTCCTTTCGCTTGAATGATCTTTCACATTGATCGCACTTGAAAGTGAAGGCGTCACTGTGGACAATACGGTGTTTCTTCAGCCGTCCTCTCATACTGAATCCCCATTGGCAAATCTCACATTTATACGGCTTTTCTAGAGTGTGGCTCATCAGATGAATTTTGAGAGAAGGGGCACAATAATACGAGGCGTTACAGAGCTGGCACTGGAACGATCTAACTCGGGCGGAGTCATGAGTGCTGGAATGACGTTGCATACAGTTCAGGTCACTAAATTCGGCTGTGCAAAATTTGCAGAAGTGAGGGGCTTCCCTGGTGTGAACCAGAATATGACGATGTAACTTGTGCATCTTTGGAAATTTCTTTTTGCAAAATATGCATTCAAATCTGGTCCAGTGTGCTGGGTCATGCATGTATTTGAAATGTCGTTTTAGCTCATGTTTGTCCTTATATCTAGCCTTGCATGTCCTACACCAAAATGGCTTTCCTTTTGTTGTATGGGTGAGAACGTGGAGATTGAGAGAACGCTTGAGAAAAAAACGCCTCTTGCATATTTGACATTGAAATTCTTTTTGACCCGAATGCCTCCTCTCGTGAACTTTGAGTGTCCCTTTTTGTGTAAATGCCTTGTTGCATTGACTACACCTGAATGGTTTCAAACCACTGTGGACCCTTCCGTGTTCAATGAGGCTGGATTTGGAGGGCCATATCATGTCACAAAGGTCACAAGGAAACTTGCGTTCTCTCTTTCGCTGAGGCATTTTAGAGGCATATACTCTTTCGAGCTGAAGTGTGTTATTTCACTACGCAAATTAAATTCCTAACCAACGATAAGATCACTAATTTCGGCACATTTGCAGATACTTTCGATTTCCTAACATATTAATTAGTAACTGTCTTCACTTTAACTCTTACATTCGAAAATAATTTGCTTAAAATCGTCATCACATAAAAACTGAACATTCTGGCGCCAGAGCTATAGGCACACTATTTTAAAAATAGCAATGCATTTTAACTTAAAATTTTTAAGTGCCCAATGAATTAAATTCCAGGGTTACTATCACGGTTTTCCGTCAATAGTCATCGTAATAAGTAGTCACTTTAAATGCATTGTCGATTCAAACTATGCTACCCATATTTCTGAGCCACCCAGTATATTTAACGATATGCATTTGTAATAGTTGTATGCACTTAACGTAAATAAATACTGCAAAATTGCCGAAATCAAACCAAACTTGGCTTTTTGGCCATTACAATTTTTTTTACAAAAATACCTAGCTTACTAGATTGCCGGAAAATGATAAAGTGCACTTTAAATATATACATATACTTGTTTATCGCAATCCAAAAAAAATCCGACTGATTTATTATTAATATTAAATGATATTGTAAATCTAACTACAGGTATAAAGTATATTCTCTAAAGTACCATGCCAAAAGAAAAACATCATCACAACACGAGGCATGCATGATACATATACATATACTATTTGTTTATGGGCCATTTTATCGCTATTATTGGTATGATGCTTTCTCTGTAAATTCTATGCTGCTCACAATGATTGCCATTCGCATTGTTAGTATAGCGGAGATTGCATTATCTTTGAAACATTTTTCAGGTGCATAATCGGATCGACCTTGAGCATACCTGGACAATGTAAAAAGTCTGACAAACCCGTTGCCCCAAACCTAATCCCAAACCCTTACCCCTTGTTACTTTTATGATCCATCTCCTTGATCATATCTATCTATATGACATAAAACACAACAAAAAGCATCCATCTGAACACAGAGTTGCGCACGGTTGAGTTAGGTGGAATAGTGATTTACCTATAATGACATATACTGTGGAGGTGCAGCAGTATTGGAAAATAGTTCAGATTTGAGCATTTCCTCTTACATCCTTTTACAATGGCAACCTGAATTTGCATGAAATGTTTTTAGATTGATTGATTGATTGAAACTTTATTTTCGTGTTACCATGCATCAGTAATAAAAAATACAGTTCTCCCTGTAAGAACACGCGACAAAAAAAAACAGGGGCAAATTGGAAAGACAAATCCGAGTCAGCCACAAAAAATCATATCAATCGAAATTAAATGAATATATATTATTCCTAAATTCTAATAAATATTCATTTACTTTATCTGTAAACCTTCCCAACGTGAGCTACTCGTCAAATATTATGATATTCTTTCCTATAAATTCATTGTAAACCACTGTAAACATTACAACTAGTTTATTACAACAATAATTGGTCTTCACTCCCAAGATTGTCGCGAACGATCATACCAATGCCGAAATAAGCCAGTATAAACAAATCCTAAGTACATTTTCCGGTCAAATATTGTCAGTAAATTTAAAGTTTCATGCATATAAGTTTCATCAATTGAAGTTGTATTTTTCCCTGTTTTTTTTTAATGTTAAATTCGCGATACCCACTAATATATGTAAGGTTTCACGGGAACAGGGAGATGGCGAAGGTATGTTCATCGAGTCAGTCATTGAAAGTGGCAATGATTATCATCTCATCACCGTTTGTTTCCATTGCCAATTTTTACGACTAGAGTGCCACATTTAAACGTGCCTGCTTTCCATCCTAATAATACTTAATCTCTGACTGTCAGTAATACACCCAAAATTGTGTCGTAAAATCTCGCTAGTAGTTAAGAGTAAAATTTTATTTTCGTTGACGTAAACGAGTTAAGCTGTCCAGTCATTTATCAACAACCATTGCTTAATAAACTACTTTATCAAAAATTATCCTTCCAGGATGGGACTTGTCAATCATTTACATGACAGCACCATCATATTTTGACATATTCAAACATCAATTAAAATTGAACGGCTGGTTATTGTAGGCTAACAAGTTGTACTACTACAGTCTTCGGAGGTGAAAAATTGAGGCGCTGTGAGAACAACTAACGATATTTTTTTTAAATGTCTGTGGATGAGATCCATATACCAATAACCAGACATGTGGAATTGTGATGGATTTGAGCTCAAAGGATTTAAACCTCAATTGAGGTTTAAATCCTTTGACTTTTACTTGCTAATCAAAGGAATCCGTGTCGAGAGTTTAATAGGGACGATAGACAATGGGTGAAAGTACAATTTCTTCTTTTAAGATCGGGTCACACCTAGACACAAATAAACAAATCGCTAACTCTGGAGAACAGAGCTTTAAGCTGTCCATTATTTCTTAATTAATTTACTCATCATGCATTCAATATTTCAGTTATATAAAGCGCATCTAATTGCTCTCAAATTGGATGCATATAAATGGCAGGTTTAGTTTTCGTTCCCCTCTGCATACACCTTGCCTCTTTAGTCCTCAAGTATATTTCAAATGGTTAAGATTGAGTCCCGTAACTCCAATTCAGTAAAATCCACACAATTCATCGCACTGACTACTGCTGCGTCCCTGGATGACTCTGGCCCGGGTATCCATTCAATTTTGTCGGTTGCCACATCCTATCCGAGTAACCTAACATCAAATGAGTCTAGAGCATAATCCTTGAGTTGAACTAGTTGGAGTTATCCTATTATAATTTGCACTAATTTCGTAAGGTAAATGAAGATGTCAGTACTCAGATCCGTATTAGTCCTCCGTAAACAATTACTGAGAGTGGAGCGTATGACATCTACCATATGGAGTTTATTCAAAATCAGGTGATTTGAGATCTTTCGGTCTAACAATTTTGCAGTTTGATTGATTGAAGGCGGAGGTGAACCGTGAACGATACAGGGCCAAAATTGCATTTAGATACGACGATGAAGTTCCCTCTTTTTCCGGCAGACGTCATATAAGTGGTCTCACCGGATGACTCGGACAGGAATTTCCATTCTACTTGAGGCATATCAACTTTGTTCATGGCTTGACCTGAGGGGAATACATCACTTGGTGATTACTTGTTATAAGTATTCATTATTGTCCGGTATTTCTTATACGGTTCATTATTTGGTTATGTTATAAGTAAATAATCCGGTCGCTTTTTGGAGCGGGATCCATCCATACTTGTCCTTTTATAGTACATACAAAAATTGAGACGAGAATCCCCATGATTACATTGCATTGTTCTGTCACTTTTATCAGTTATATCATTGCATAAACACGACCATTATCAGCATGTGGAATTAATCGATGGACGTCAACGAACATTGAAAGTATATGAGTAAACACAAAAGCCAGCTTTTGAACTTTGTATTTGTGTTAAAGTGTGGGAGTAATGCTAAAATAAAAATACGATGAGTTATTTCTTGGTCTTGCTATTACGTATTTCGATATTATTTGAAGTGTCAGGCTTGCGAGGCCAGAAATGCAAAAATAAAACACTTACGAACTGTTGAGGTAATTTATGCTTTAGGTAGGTCTGATAATAAACTGAGTTTGCAGCTTAGCCTTTTGTATTACGTTGTATATTTATTGTTTATCCTTTGGTGATATGTACACTACATCTGAAATTTTAATAACAGGAAGGCATCGCATGATGACGAAGAATCCAATCAAATGTGCAGCAAATAAAAATGGCCATCCATGTATATTGCTAAAAATTATTGATGGATGCTTATTGATTATGATCCAGACTCCTGTATAATCTCATATTTATAATAAATAGCATGTGGTGTGTAAGGCAATAACATGGACCTCATAAATCACAGGATGTCATTTTTTTAACACACCTATATTTATTTGCCCATATTTATAATGTACATAAAACGAAACCTTTATCTGCTGCTGTGACAGTTGCGTGATAAGCTTAATATACGAAAATAATATAATAAAATGTGTATTGTTTCCAGTGATTGGGTTATCCATCCTGGCTAGTAACTAAAATCATTTACAGGTCAAATTAATTATGCTATTAAATATTGATATCCTAATTTGTCTTCATACATTGAAATGCCATTTCCCCCCAAAATAAACGAGGACAAACTTAATTAGTAGCCATGAGCAAAGTACCTAGCCATATCAGTTACTTGATTCGTAATTTTATCGTTATATTTTGACATGTTAATATTAACTCATTAATTTAAAGAGCAATGTTAATTTTAATGATATTTTAGTTTTTAATATTTAACATATTACATATTAAGATAAAGAGTGTCTACTATATTACCACTATTTGTTTACATTGATCCTGCAGACAACTCCCGATCCAAAATTCATCTCTTCTGAAATTAAAATCAAAGAAGCATGCATATATTTTAATGGTTTGGTTATTACCTAGGTAAATGGCTCCAACGTTCGCTAATTCCGTTCAGAATTTCAAAAACAAACAACATACCACGTTCATTGTAAAATTAAGGAACATTTATTAACCACACGTTTGCGAATAATACGAGTTTAAATAAAAACAGTTTTGTTTAAACTTTAATTTGTAGAAAGTGTATTATAGTACGATCATGTTAAGCATAAATAAAATTTCATATTTTTATTACCAATAAAGCCAGCAATTCGTTTTTGACGTTGTACTTGTCAAGTGAATCAATTATTGCCATGGGAGTACTTCCTCCCTCATTTCGGATGTTGACATCAGCACCCATGTCAATAAGCATCTTGCATTTTTTGAGCAAGTCAGCATCACTCGTCAACTGAAGAGCATGATGTAGTGGCGTATTCCCCAACATATCCATGGCATTTATGTCAAGTCCACCTAGATCAAGAAGGTATGCTAGAGCCGACGCGGTACCAAATGCAGCAGCTTGGTGAAGTAGGTTGTGTCGATGATTGTTCAGATAAGTATAGTCCACTCCATAACTGATAAGCTCTGATAAAAATTCAACACTGCGACAGCCCTTCACAGCATAAGATAAAATGGAGTCTCCGTGCTTATCCAGAGGATTAAAATTCGCACCATTGGAAAGAAGTAGGCGAAGTGTCTGCACCTCTGGTTCTATAACTTTGGCTGCAAGATGCAGTGGAGTTGCTAGGTTTTCCCCGCCGTGGATGTTAAATATCGGAGACAAATTTTCAGCTAGTAGGTACTCCGTAATCAAATGAAATTGAGACGCTGTGGGCTTTCCCCCTTCAATAAATCGATGGAGAAATGTGTAGTTTAATGTATCCTTTGAGTATACATCTGCTCCTGACGAGATCAGAAACTTGATGAAATCAAGACTATAAACTTTGTCAGTTGAAAGGGCTGCTTTGTGAAGCAGAACCTCTTGACTGAAATTGGTAAGCGAGAGCAGACGCTCAGTATTTGAATCTAAGTCGAGTTGCATTGGTTCCTGGTTATTACTAGAGGTACCAAATGAAGAATTTCCTGGGGAATTAGATTCCATCCACCGCCGCTTGGTTTTTATACCTTCTCTGTTTCCCGCTGATTGTATGTTTGTCATTGTCTTGAGCAGCTTTAAAGTTTCCGGGTTTAATCGTTCATTCTCTACATTAAGGGGTACCTTTTTTTGCCCATTGGTAATGTTTGGATTTGCTCCATCTTCCAGGAGTAGCTTAACAATTTCGAAATTTCCGTCCTGAACACGTTCCATTGCTGAGTGAAGAGGGGTGTTGCCATCACGATCGCGCTCGTTTACATTTACCCCCAAACTTAGGAGCAGGTGAATGGAGTCGATTTGTCCCATCTTTGCCGCAATGTGCAGAAGACTTTCACCCTTCAACCCTCTCCATTGTATAGAGGCCCCATTTGTAATGAGTAAATCAATTGTAGTAGAATTTCGTTGTCCAATTATAGCATTGGCTAAAACGGAGAGGCCATGTTTGTCCGTGCAATTGAAGTCGGCTAGAGCAAGCTTGAATATTTTGATAGTTTCTGGGTTGGGCTCCGATATTTTGATCAGGCGCAAGAGGGGCGTGTCGTCATTATTCCCTTTCAGATGAACCAAACTTTGTAAGTCATTGTCCCTAATATTTAGCATTACTATGCTATATTCTTCTCCGGTGAGGCCGTGCTCAGCATCAGAAGGGTGTAGAACGGTGTCCTGGAATTTATTTTGGGCTAATGGATTCCCTCCCATTTGCAGAAGCTCTATGAGGAGCAACACATGGGCAGACGGGGTGAGCAAGGGCGTATTGCCATTTTCGTCTTTGAATTCTATGATGGATGGATTGAGGGACAGGAGGGTGCGCATAATTGTTACCCTTTCCACCACCTGGAACTTGGAATTTTGCTTGGAATTGCGAATACATTCGCCTAGAGTGTTTCCGAAAATGGAAGCAGAAAATATAGTAGAGTTATTGCGTATCTTGTCAAGTAGGTACTCGACGATGGGAAAATTCCCTCGCCGAACGGAGTACTGTAGCGCCTCCTTTTGCATGTCGACATCAAAATTATGGTGCTGCTCAAAGTGAAGAAATGCCTCCTTAATGAGATGTACAGATGACAGTTGAAATGCACTTAAAATAAGGTCTCTGGTGAATATGGACTTTGACTGGTTCCCAAATGCGGACACTGAATTGAACTTGGAGAAAATGTTGGAAAAATTTTGACTGACGCAGAGATGGGCAATTTTTTTCATGGCTGCATTGCTTCCCCTCAGCACCCGTCCGTTGGTTTGCAACTTTTTGGGCTCCGCCCGTTTTTCCAGTAACGAATCCAGGAACTCGAATACAAGATGCGGTTGCCGGTCAGGGGAAATCATTGAGGAAATTTTTGCTATCAATTCACCGAGCGGCTGATTAGCAAATTCATTGGCAAGCCCCCAAGCAACAAAGTAGCTGGCAAATGAATTATGGATAAATTGCAGGGGATTTTTACATTCAACTATTCCAATTTGTAGGGTTTCGTATGAATAGGCCGCTGGGATCGAATAAAAAAATTCTTCTGGTCGTTTTGACAGTTCAGGGAAGAGGAGTGCCATGCTTAATTGCAAATGTATGTTCAGCAGTTCGTCCCGGTTCAGTGTAGCATTTTTGCGTATCCGGGGAGCCAAGCGTTTTTCTATCAGCCCCTGATATAAATCACTAATTGAAAACAAGGGTGTTATTAAGTCACCACCCAGCTGTGCAAAGTCTTCCACGTCCTGGTTCAGGAGTTCCGCAAATGCTTGGCAATGAAATGGTATCCCGCTAATGTCATCACTCGCAGACTTCAACTTAGCCTTTAATGCACTTAAACATGCGTCAGAAAACTCTCGCAGTTGGGGTTGATTCAATTTGACTCCTTGATTCCAGTAGCCCATAAGGAATATAATCTGATCCTCGTCATTGAATGGGGCTATGATATGGGCAAGAACGCTAAGCTTGTTCTCTATTTCTTCTAGGGCACATGGCCGGGTGGTCAGCCAAAGTCGAATGAATTTATATGATTTATACTCATTGAGTACCTCCAGGCCAAGCTCCAGATCAGCAGGTGGGATGTCGTCAAATCTCGACAACAGTAGTTCAACCTTGACCGAGTCCGAGTCAAGGTTATACATAAGCCAACTCCTTTCCAGTTCATTCTTCCATATCAACTCCTGCGTCGCACTTTCAAATGATTTTCTCCAATCCGACTTGACCAACCCTTTGTACTTGTTTATGAAATCGGATGCTTTGACAAAAATTACCGCTCGTTCTGGATATGTTGTTGATAAGCAATTCCCGATTTCCCCAAGAAGAGTGGTCTTGCCCATCCCTGGACACCCAGAAATGCATATCGGACTATTCATACTGGTACTAAGGTTTTCTACGAGCATATTCACATTTGTAGCATATAATGTCTTGTGAATATGCTTGTGGAGTGAAGAAACTTCACCGTAAGATTTCTCCCAAATTAATTTTCCTCTTCTCAGTTCCCCAACGTACCTAAGTTGATGTACCGGAACCTGGTTAATTTGACAAATATCCTCAAAGTGACTATCACTATCTACTGTTATGAATTTGACGCTGGCTTTTCTTAGAAGAATCTGACTGCTGGAACAGTCTGTTATACGGTTCCTGACTAAACTGCTAAGCTGAAGCCTTTCCAAGCCCTTTATCAGGAAAATATCCTGATAATCCTTATCCAACAATTCAGTTGATATAAGCTGTCGGCTCATAATTTTTCTGCTTACGTAATAGCTCGGCAACGCTGGAATCGTGTTGACAAACAGCTTTGGGAAGTCGCCATGAATAAAGCCGGCAAGCTGTTGTTCGCTGAAAAGCTTATCATGATATTCAAATGGGGCATTTCGGGTACCAAATTTTTCACGCAACAATCTCATGAGTCTGCGCTGATGACTGGACGTAAGATCATCCCATTTCAAAGTGTCTCGGCAAATATGAATTTTGTTCCTGAGGTACGGATAATTGTTAACGAATTTCTGCAAGTCTGCATCATTTTCTGTTGTGACCACAGCGATTCTGGGGAAATCAATTCGCTGGTGACCAAGTACGTTGAATATTAACTTCGTCACCTCTCCCATATCACAGTCGATTACTACTTGGAGATGGGAATTATCAATGGAATTTGTGGAAATGGCTTGGATGATGTTTCCAAGGATTTGGCGAATGCTGAGTCGTTCATGTTCACGTATTTTTTCATATGTGATTGAGCAATCAACCGTACTAATAATGCACATGGGCTTGGAGCTTTTCAATAGAAACTCACTCAAATCGGAGGGCAAGCATTTGTACTTGTTCAATGAGTCACGAAGAAATTCCGCTTGAAGGGACTCTGAAATAAAAATGGACTTTGTTTTGTAAATAGGAATTACCTACCTATATGTATAATGATTGCATTCCTACTATTGTTATTATTGATTACATACTTAAAATATTTATATTAACAGGGATGTACACGTTATTAATTGAATACAATTCATGGTTCATGGTCACGAATGGTTCATGAAAACCCGAAATATTACTGATCATGATCTAGCCTGAGGCTATAAAATATGTTTTCTGTTATGATACATGTATTGAAAAGTCATCATCGGCTAAGATGATTCTAAGCACTAATGTATTGCCTAATTGTCTTTGATTGCATTACAGCAGATATATTTCTATTTAATTTTTATTTGTACTTAGCAAGAATTATAGTATGTCACGGGCCATTACCAACTTGTCATTGATTCATTGATAATATGAATGTCGTCCCTATTTTCTTGCTCAATTTCGAACACTAATCAAATTGTGATACATTAATCCACCTCATGACATTTAGTCAGACTCCAGCAACAATTAAGTGTAAGGTGGGCAATTTATTATGAAACTTAATTTAGTATGAAAATGCCCAATTAGTAGTGCTGTTTATATCGTCATATGATTATTTACACGGTTCTAATTAATTTTTAATCTTCAGAACAGGACAAAACAGAACAAACAAAAAATGTGGTACAGTATCGGAGCAAAATTGATTTGTAAGAACTCTTTATTTGCAAAGTCTGACGAAGGAAATTTTGCGCGTGGTTCTCCTCGTTTTAAACATCGGTGGCTTGACTGACTTCAGGATAGGAAAAACCTCGAGGTTTTTGCTTTTTGTGCCTGTCTGCCAGCAAAAACCTGCAAAAACCTTGTCCAAAAAACCTGCCAAAAAACGAAAAACCTTGAGGTTTTTGCTACTTTGTGCTTGCCTGTCGGCAGAAACCTTGCCTCAAAAACCTGCCACCTCGAACCCTGACCAAGGTACGAGGTGGCATGTTTTTGAGGCAAGGGTTTTGCAGGTTTTTGCCGGCAGGCAGGCACAAAAGTAGCACACACCTCATGTCAATTAGGTTTTTGCAGGTTTTTGCTCATTTATACACCTCGTATTTGTCGCACATAGCCCCGAAAGGTGACAAAAACCTGTCAAAAACTTGCAAAAAACCTCTTTAAAAACCTGTCGGCAGGCACAAAAGCCAAAAACCTCGAGGTTTTTGCTACCCTGGCCCTGACTAGGATATGTGGGGTATAAATGGCGAAAACCGAACCAATGGAATAATACAAAGCAATAGTGTAACAGGCAAACAACAACAACAAACAATATTTTATCTCCCAGTCTTCAGGAGCAAATTTTGTTCCGGGCTGAACAAAACAAGACAAACAACCCTATATGTCCCCATTCTGTATTCCTTATAAATTCACTTTCGCTTCCATCTGCATACACCTCTAATTAATATTTTTTCTGTACTGATTAATGAGTGTTACAAATAATGTATGTGAGATCTGATCCCTTCTTATATTGTGGGTTTCATTCCGCTCGTAAGCAAAAAAATGAACTCATTAACTTGCGACGTTTAGCAAGTTATTAAGATTGCAGATTCACTCTTTGTGTGTGTATATCTGTCCGAGCAATAACTTGAGAGAAAGAACAAATTTTTAAATTTTGTTTTCGGTAATAGCTATGAGAAAAAGTGAGTCCAAATTTGAAGATGGGCAATTTTGGATAACAGTAAGTAGGTCAAAGGTCGAGGTCAAAATTTTATCATATGACAACTTATGGTAAATAGTAGATTATTAAAAAGCATTTCTCATGCTGATTCCGAATGTCTAATTTTCATAAAGATCGGTTGAACAGTTACCGAGAAAATCACTTAAAATATTACTTTAAAAAAATCAATCATCGGCGCCGTAATACGCATAATTTAATTTAACATGTGCCAAGGTTCCATGTGTTTACTCAAGCTCTAAAAAAACAATATAATGTGCTCGCTTACCTGCGCAATCCCTCAAGCCATTGTTATCCAGTTCCGTTATGAGCACGTCTATGGTGGCATCGGCTGGATTCATTGATGTCCAGTTTTCCAGGATAATCTTCACGGTGTCGACTAGAGAGATTTTGTCCAGCAAAGAATTGCACCGAACCTCTTTTATCGTACCTGGAGGAACCTGCAAGCCTCTTGCGACAGCCGTCCATTTTTCGTCAAACAGGAAGAACGAGGGGGTTGATCTCAACGTCTGTATGATCTTTGCTATCGAATAACCTACAAGACGTGCATACTGTTTGCATGAATCAATGTAAGACATTTGTTGGTAATCAAATCAAATTAGAAAAAAATTACCTTCCTGTCCGACCAATCTTTGATTAGACATACTGATAATGCCAATCTAGTATAGTATGCGAATTGATACTCTTCGGATCAAAATATGGAATATATTTACGTATGATTGCTTATCACAACAACAATTTTAGTATCATTAAGCATGCAACCTCAAATCATGCGATATGAAATTACACTGAGGATTGAGATGGTTAAGGACCTTTATATATTACTCGATGTGCAGTTTACTTCATAGATAATTGGAATCCTGTGATAGGTTATGCTATCAGGGTAGGTGGCTATATTAATTAGGCTAATGCATAACGTGCATATTATCAAAATAGTGGGAGGGACTCTCAATGCCTTATGAGGTCAGATTAACATACATTAAATATATGCATTCATATTCCATGTATAACAATCGAATACAATATAACTGGTCGCCTATATGGATAAAATGTCTGAATTAAATAATACTGAAAATTTAGTAGTTCCTGTTATCTGATAAGCATATTGGACATCAACCATATTCGGATGATATAGTATAAACATTTTATTTTATCTAATACAAATAGAAAGGGATACAAGAAGGTGATGAAATTTATGCAACCTGGCGCGCAGTTTTTTACTTCTGATGATGAATGATGATGACCGACAGCACTTATCACTTGCTCGTTGACGTTGGACAATGAAGTATTTTGCCACTTCAAATGACGTGGAGCATTACAAAAGCGCACATGGAGAATTTAGTAAATTTATCAGAATTGGTGCCAGGTAGTTGAAGTTGGGGTTTGTTATATAAATACTCCTCACAATTAAGTAAACTTTGAATTACGTATTATGTTAAAATTTGCGGAGCACTTCCCGTACTCTTTTATCAAGCACCAAGTGCCAACCTATTTGGTTAACTTCGTGATTATGGATCATTGTAGGATGTGGTAAGTCGAGCATAGATAACATGCAAGGAATGAAACGCACAATTGTGTTAAGAGTAAAAAATGCCACAGACCTCTGCCATGCAATCCGACTGTGAGATGTGGGCAGAAAAGTCCCGATTCCCGATGCATTAGCCATTGTTGTGTATTTCCCAAATTGTATGAAACTTGAATAATTGGTCGAAAATTCATGCACATATGGTTGAATTTCATGGTATTAAAATGCATGTCCCAAATCAAGGATATTATTTCTTATCATTTAGTCATTTATTCTACAAAACAATCATCATATCCCCAACACTAATAATACATTTATGTACAACCAAATTACCTAGTGCCCAATAAGATATTCTTACTGTTAAGCAACATGTAGATATACATTACTAATTGTAATGCCTCATTTTATTTGAATACATTAATGAAACGATATGAAGGCATTGTCAGTACCACATAGCGGACTATACACATACATCAATTATATTTAGAGATTATATACCATTAAGTCATTTCATGCTAAAGTCCAATCCATATTTTTGATAACATCCCCGTAATTACTTACAATTAGGTGCATAATATTGTGGGATTTTCAATGTTAGTTTGTATTATATAATTATGTATATTATGGTTTTAGTTACGTGCCTCAAGGCATCAGTTGTAAGTAGATTATGATTTTCTATACCTAAATATAACTATATGATGTGAATTACAAGGGACGTTCCCAGACTGAACCAAGGATTCAGCTAATTATGATTCTAGTGCATAGATGGATAATTCCATGTCCGCATCGTAAAGCACATGTAGTGTAAAGTATCTAATTATCATGGTGCCTCCTAACCGCTTCTTTCAAAGTTTCATCGATATTATCGCATTCACTTGGCTTTTTTCGTCTGGAATCTGTGACATTTGCCAACTTCTGATTAATCTTGATTAGCCTGTAAATTATATTTCGCCTCTGTTCAATCTCATCGCGCATATGCCCTGCAGTATTTTCTATACAGTTATGAAGTAAATATTTCAAATCCTTAAATTCATCGTCAAATGTATGGATCAAAGCCCGAAGTACCTTGTCATTGATAAGAAACTGTACAATCCCGTAATGCCCTCGCTTAACTGCCAAAGATAAGCATCTTGCTTTTAGTCTTTTGTTAGTCATATGCTGCTCATTGTCTCCGTAATATTGTGTAAATGCCAGTTTTACGAACTCCAGGCAAGAATGTTCAACAGTTCGCTCAACAAGACTTTCACTGAATATTGTTCCTGCATGTTTGCGGAAAGCTGATGCGTTTAGCAACAACCTAAATATATTAAATAGATCGTTTTGAGCGCAACATGTTGCAATTTTCTGTATAGTCTCTTTATCGCCAAACTCTTTAAAGTAGATTAACTGACAAGGATTGATATCCTGCTTTCGAAGAAGTAGAAGGTCAATAATATAGCACACATGGCTCCGAGGAATACGGGATATTTTCCATATTCCACCTTCAGTCCAAGCATGAGTTGTGTTACAGCCATGCTTTAGCTCATCGATAAGAAACCAAATGATGGAGTATTCTGCCAATGACCTATGAATAAATATAGGATTCTCTTCTGTACTGTTAGGATCAAGAAGCCCAATTTTTATCACGGCCTCCCACGAGAAAGACTCAAATGCCCCAACGCATTTTTCTATTACAGCTCTAGGGAACAAACTTCGAATACTCAAGATAACGTGCATGTCCATGAAGCTTTTTCTGTCATATGTACGACTATTATCTAGGGTGACTACATATGCGTCAATTCTGTTTTCGATTAGAAGCTGATATAAATTTGAGGATAAATCATCGTTAACAAAGGATGCTGGATTCCCTGATTTTGATGCTTCATATGATTTCTTCTCATGCAGCTTGGCAAGTAAAAAGAACGTCTGGACTATACCATCAGCATCCTTCTCCTCTGCTTTCCTGGCCCCATTCTGGGAGACATACGATGACAGGCAGATTTGTGCAAAGGATTCCAGGTTAGCATATTCGTCAATAATCTGAGGGGAGTTGCTAGTTATCCAATATTGCGCCAAGTACCTCACAACCTTTTTGCACTCTGTCTGGGGTTCGCCAGGGTGGTGATCGCAAAATGAATTTAGTTGATAGCTTAGCACACCCAGGCTGTTCTCCAGCTCATTTAGCAAAAGCATACGGGATGTTATCCATAACCTGATGAATCGGAATGATGTTATCTTTTTGACAACCCGATATGCAAAGTGACGGTAATGGGAGTCAACCTCATCGAAGCTATCAAGCAAAATCTCCAATGAGACTTCATCACGCTCAAATTTTGATTTAAGTATGAACCTCTCCAAATCGTTTCTACATAGGATGATTTCCAATGCTTTCAGAATGGCCCGTTTGGTGGGTCGTATGGTATCACATTCCACTTCTTTTATCTTGTTGATAAAGTCATTGGCCATGATAAATACTACAACCCGGTCGATGTACCTTTTCTGATCAATCCAGGCATTGGCGTCTGATTCCGAGGACCCAGATAAGAGCTGACCAACTCTTGCCAAAAATACCGACTTACCTGTCCCACTATTGCCTGAGATGCAAATCGGGAGATTACCTTCAGAAGGTAACTTTCTAAAAAAATCCTCTTCTGTGCAATCCTTATTCGTTTTTTCCAGATATTTCTGAATTATGCGGACACTTCCTTTGGATTGCTTCCAGATTAGTTTCTCCATTTCGTAGGACAGCAGGTGTACTGGTGCAAGAGTCTTCTCTACAATCTCGTCAAAATGGCTCAAATGTTTTGCATCCATAGTCATGAACCTTACTGTTAGGCTCAATAGCTGGACTTGATTAGTAGTTGTGTCAGTCAACTGGTCGTCGATTACTGAGCCCAGCTCATGTAGTTCCATTCCGTCCACAATGAAGATGTCATGACATTCGTGATGAAAAATATCCTTCAAGATGACATTATTTCTCGTTATTAATCCTCTGTCCATGTAATACCTCAACTCATCCGGAACAGTTTGCTCGAATAGTTCTCGTTTGCTCAATGACTTCCCATTGATTAAATTTACGAGGACTTCTCCATTTAAAATATCTCCCAACTGGTGGCTCTCATAGCGGACCTTAAACATAGTTTCTATCCTGTCAGCAATAGTGTTTTGGTGAGGGATGCTTAAATCATCCCAGGTCATTTTGTCCTCGCATATCTGGATTCGACTATCCATTTGTGGGTCCATTCTGACCGATTCTTTTACCGTTTCCTCACTGTCATTCGTGACAAAGACTAGTTTAGGGGTGGGGGCAGCTTTGCTCAACTTTAATTCTAACATCTTCTTAATGTTGCAGTCTCTAACAATATATAGGTTGTCCATATCGCAGTCCGGATGTGCAATCACCTTCAAAATCTCATTTAAGTCATGAGTTGAACTTGTCTTCTTATGTTGCTCGAGGATTTTTGCACATGTTATTTCATTGTCAAGTGTGTGGATGATGCAGATTGTCTTGGTGTCCCTCTTTAAAAAGTCCTTAAGTCCAATGGGAAGTTGGGAGTAGTTTGTGAATGAATTGTGAAAAAATGCTTTCTTTAGGGCCTCTAAAAAAACAGGATTGTAGGAAAAACAGGTCAAATACGGAATCAGTTTTAATTTTGGAAATGTGTAATGTCTAAAATATGCCACCTCAAATAAAAATAACAATTTTGTTTTAAGGTTCACCGGCACATTGAGTTAAATCACACTCCCTAAAAATATTGATTAGAGTTTGAAGGGTAGCCTTTTTCCCAAACTGCCCAACCCAAGTATTCAGCAGCTTCTCCATTGCATCCGTTTGTTTAAATTCTTTCAGCAGCATGTCCTGTCGAATGTCGTCAATGATGGGACCGGAAGTTCCAAACTTTCTTGCCAAGTCGCCCCACTTGTCTCGAAACAGGCTGTAGAGTACGGTAGCTTTTAGGTTTGTGACAATTATGCGTATGGACTCTGTATACGGAACGTTGTTGTTTTATTTCATTTCCATATTACATGGTGCAATTATGCAAATTGTAAAACAATATTTACCTGAGTCTATAACTCCTTTGCTCAACGTAAGTGATGCTAGAGTCCCCATAGTTTTCATTTTGGTAGTCCGAGTAATTTCTTTAAATGAATATGCACAAAATTAGTATTTATAATATATAAATAAAAATAGTATTTAGTTTCCTATATCTCATCTATTAGCCCATTCTGTATTATACTATTAATATCTTGGGTTACCTTTTAGTTCAATCCTAATTTGATGTTGACACAATGGTCGTGTGACGTGTTCAGCATCAGGAAGGATTGGTTTACGTTCTATTTTATTGCAATTATTGCTAAGCAAGTTATTATTGCAAATTTCAAATTCGGTTGGGTTACGTAAATATATTGTACAAGAATAACCATAATATGGTAATTTCCCAATAATTCAGGAAGGGAAGCTGAACTGATGTTCCTCCTGACTTACTAAACCAGCATTGAATTCAGTTTTAGCTATGTGTGATAGAATATCAGACCGAACAGGAGTTTAATCAATTTGTACGTCAATCATTTTAATTATCTAATCAAATGATAAAATACGACATTTTGACAGACAACTTCCTATACGAGAATGTTTGTTGGCATTGCTAGTTCAGGGGGACCTGGACTACTACGTTCCGTCAGTTCTAATGGTATTCCTTTAACAATATAAATTTCTTCTTTCTTCTTAAAACGTTAGTGTATAATTTGACCGCGAATTTAGCCAAACATTTTTTGTGCATGTATATGTTAGGGTGTAGATCCCATCAAACAAGTGCCAAAAGCCAACATCACATTTAACTCAAGTGGGTATGTTCATGATCGATTACATACGCCATATTGTAATGAGATAATGATATCGGCCCACCGATTAACATAAATTGACACACATATTTAAGGATAAATTGGGATCCGATATCCTACATTCCGTTGTCAAATTATTTTGTCCAAGACAATACTACATATAATTTCTTGACTGTATGAACTCACTCGCCTTCCATTCTTCTTTGTGAAGTCTTTCGGAGTAAAGCTGAAAATTGGTGGTGTACATTGATCATTTTATTCCGAACCTAAATCCCGATAATTACACTCCCAATTTAACTACCTAATATAATGAGATGCGGCCATGGCGTGTCGAAATTCCCTCGGTTTCATCAGAATGGGATTCATATATTAATATTAGAATTGGATAAGTCTCACACCATCAACCTATCTTAATCCAGGTACACAAATCCGTTTCATAACTTGGACTGTCCTTTAAATTATTTATTAACTAATGTCTCCTATTGCCCCCGACTTGTAAGGAGTGATCCTGTCCTACTCCAGAATGCGTGACTTTTACTGGAATGAGTTGCGAGCTCGACCTCATAAGTAGGCAATTGTGATTGTGCTCATCATCTCCGAATTGCTATAAACATGTTCTTGACTGTTCCGCCCGTTTCATTGGTAGGTATATGACAGGTTGCTGGGGGAAAACTAATGACCGTTGGACATTTAATGACTCATAGTCAATGACTGCCTCCCTAAAATTGTTATTATTATGATTACTTTCTTTATTACAGATCAAAGATAGTCACACACATGAGTTGCTACATAGATCCATACTGTTTGCATGAGAAAAAAAATGAATAGAACACAGAAAAACAAATTTACATATATATAGTATACATGGTCAAATATTGAATGTGAACAAAAAAAAAACGTAATATTACATCATAGTATTGGTGACAATTTTATACAGGTTTTCATCCTCATTGAATAATAATAGCTTCCTCCAGGACTGAAATAGACCGGATTCAAGTAGTATGTTAGAATTAAAAATTGATTGAATAATTACATTTTCGCTTGTACAGAGTCTGGATAAAAGATAAATGATAGACTTTCTTCTAACAGCGGGAAAGTCGTCCAGTCGGTTTTCGAAAAATATAGTTTTGGCACTGCTCTTAGTGTAGCTGAAGAGAGCCCTTCCTGCATCATTATATGCAATTTGTAGTTTCTTCAAAACATTTTTGTCTACTGGGCACCAGAGACTCATGCAGTAAATGTTACTAAAAATGTTTTAAAAATATATCGCTTCACTTCCACTGAACAGGTTCTAAAGCACGAGGAGACTAAATTGGCATGTGCCTAGAGTTCTCTTCGCCTTTTTAGGATCTCTACACTCTCTCGTTCCCAACAGCTTATGTCATAGCCCAGATATTTCACACATTCTTCCCATCTAATATTCCCGTTGCAGAATCTAGCGCTAGGTCGGATATAGTCCATTTCCGGTGGGATGAAAGCCTGGCAAAAGGATTTAGATGAGTTAAAGCATATTCCATTCTCTTGAGCAAAGTTCTCACAAATACTCAGGAGTTGTCTTAAGGCTCGTATTGTTGTCGTCATAAGGCAGATGTCGTCACCATAGCATAGATAGTTACATGTCAGCATCCCCATATGGCACCCAAGACCAGAGTCATGTAATTTTCTACAAAGTTCATTCATATACACTGCAAAATACTGACTACTAGCGACCCCCCTTGCCTTACGCCAGACCACACATTAAAGGGCCGAGAAAGGGATTTATTCCACTTACAATAGAACAATTGATTTTGAAACCAAAATTTCAGCAAATCTAATGTGCCTCCATCAACACCACGACCGCACAACTTTTTGAGTAAAATTTGGTGATCAACTTTGTCAAATGCTGATGTCGCATCCAAGTAGCACAGATAGACAGGGGTTGAATTCCGTAAATAAAAATGGGATAACTGACGAAGAGTAAAAATTGCAGTTTCAGTCCCAACTCCTTTCTTATAGCCAAACTGTCCAGGCAGGGTGCGTAGTTCATCTTTATATTTATCAATGATGAGCATCTCAAATTTTTTAGATGTGATAGTGGCCAGTGCAATTGGGCGATAATTTTTTACTATGGCTGGATCCAGCCCCTTTTTCTTTAGAATTGGAACAAGTGTCACTTTCATAATTATGCTGGGAATATACTTGTGGCTAATGCACGAATTGAAGAGCATTGCAAAAACAAAGTTGATTGCTCCTGAAGCATATTTAAAGGACTCTGCAACCAACATGTCGGGGCCGGGTGCTTTCTTTAATTTAAGTTTGCAGATGCAGGAGGCTACATCCGTTTCCGTCACTCTAAACTCGCTTCGAGAATGGCAAACATCTCCATCACAACAAGAGTAGTCAGTATTATTTTCCCCAGATGACTTAAATTGTGTAGAGAAATGATGGCCCCACATATTGAATATTTCATCATCACCTTTCACACCATTAACTTCACAAGGAGTATTATATGTACTGAACTTGTCTGATTTTTTAACTTCAGTCCAGAATTTGCAGAAATCACGATCATTATAAGAGTAAATCAGCTTTTCATCAATAATCCTTTGGCGAGCACGGCGCACTGATTGCAATTTTCTTTTGAAGATTTGCCTCTTCACCTTTACATTGTCGCTATCAGCTTGATTGTTAGCTTGTGACATTTTGTACTCATCACGATACTGACTGTACGCATGCGCCAAATGGTCATTCCAACCAGGAATAAATTTCGACTTTTTCTTTCGTTTCACTTTCTGTTTTTTTATAATTTTAGCCTCGCAGTTTTTTAGGCATGAAAGGAGAATTGAGGTGAAATCATCAATTTCTTGTCGGTGGACAGGATCAGAGCATCGACTTTCACTGTACAGTTTCCAAGTAGCAAGCTTTTTTAAAAACGAATCAGTATCATGTTGGTACATATATTTTTGGGCGAAAGTCATATTTTGCCAGCGTATCCTATCAAGCATTGCCATTTTCTTAGAATTGCTACATGGGACAATTGGCATATTTATACTTACACAAATTGGAATATGGTCACTAGTTGTTATATTAAAGGGGAGGAGCACATCAACAACACTATTGTTAAGTTCAGAGAATATCATCACATGGTCTACCCGACTTTTATTTACGGTTCCTTTCCCACAGTAAGTAAAAGTATCAGACGGGAGTCTGCAGAAGTCAATCAGAATACAATTTGTATCAGCAGCCATTTTCTGCAGCTGTGTGTAGTTCGAGTGTTTTAATGAGATATTATAATCTCCCATTACGAGCACGGGTCCTTCATGATCCAACACCAAACTATTGATGACGCCTAAGTACTTACACATTAACTTTTCATTAGCTGGAGTATTTACTGGGAAGTAAACATTAATGACTAGTAGCCGATAAAAATCGGTCTGGATTGTAATTGCCATAACTCTTTTGTCATTTACAGGTACTTCAGTCACAGAATTCTTTAAATCATTATTTAGTAATAAGGCCACTCCTCCAAGCTGACGGCCTGCAGAGTGCTTGTGAATTGGCATTGAACTTTTCATGAGACTGAAATGAGTATCGCAAAAGTTTAGAAGGCCATGCTCAAAATCAAATAGCCATGTTTCTTGCAGGGCTATTATATCAAAATCCTTAACTATAGTACAGAGCCCATCCCGACAGGATTTAAAGCCCTGGCAATTCCATGTAAGGAATTTAGTCATTACGGGTGGCAGACATGCCAGCGCCATTCCTGGGCACAGTCCTTGAACGATTAAACCGTTTAATTATTGTATTTTCAGGCCAATGGTCTGGCTTTAAATACTCGGATTCCGGAAGATCCTGGCGCACTATGTCCACTCTAAATGAGGAATAGGTCTCGTGCATAACTCACCTAGATCTAGGACAGTCCCTCCGTCGTTTTTTTTAAATTCGCGAATTTAAAAATTTGCAAATTTTGATTTTGCATGCAAAATTCGAATTTGAATCCGAATTCGAGTTTTAAGCATGCAATCTATTACTTACTCTACCAAGTATATTCGTGCAAAATTTCAGAAAAAAACCTTTTCATTTAACAGAGTTATGAATAAAAAACCGATTTAAAAACGATTTTTTGCATTTTTTCGGTTTTCTCCGGATAGGGTGAAAGTGCGGGGCTGAGATTTTGCACACGAACATCATTCATGGGCATACATCCAACCAACATAAAATAATCAATATCTGCGAGGTACCCGATTTTAGTGTACCGGTCCGAAAAAAAATGCTCATTATTTCGTAGAGAGCGAGTGCTAATTTAGTTACAGGAAATTAATTTAAATTAATTGAGGCAAAATGCATTCACACATTGTCCCAGCAGATATCCTTGCAAAAGTCCCCCTAAACTACTTACAAATCAAGATGATCCTCTGATCTCCATTTATAAAAAGGAAATATTTTCAATTTGGACTCCACAACAGGGGGAGATCGACAATTTGGCTGATTTGCTCTCGTCCTCATTCTCTAAAGCAAATTGTTTAATTTTGCTTAGGAACTTTCTCAAACTCGACTTAAAACTTGAATGCTTGACAGTTCCCATCTTGATTCAAAGCCCACGAATTGCTTTGCTAACAAGAATTCGATGACTGTAGCGTACTCTTAAGATTGAGGTGGATGTGAAAAAATGCACATGAGCCAAGAAACACTTCCAACATCACCAACTCATTTTAACTCCGTAATCAGAAGCATTGCCGAGAAAAGCTTGAGAGCTTTGAAACCACCGACATGGAAAATCTCTGTGCCCAGTGGAGTGGGATTTCTCCGCATTTGCAAATAGGAGCCGACCACGGAACTGTGAAGTTCACGTTGATCTATATCCGCCAAGACAGGATCGTCAAGATATCTACAGACTTTACAAAGTTCAAACGGCAATAGCCAAGGTCGCCGCTGTCATATCACCAAGGTTTCCTTATCCCTGGCATTTATCATTATCATCATGTCATTGCCTAAAACTGATTCAACAATGTACTTCATCTTCCTTCAAGCCACAATGCTAACCGGGTTATCATTAACGGTTTGGGAACAATATCTACTGATTTATAACTGGGTGAATCCATTCTATAACAGTACCACTACCTACGACTCGATGGTGGTTCAACTATTTCTTGAAATGACCAGAGAGGATACCTCCTCATCTACTTCTATCCAGGCTGATAAAATCTTGCAACTGGAGTTCCGATATGATTCTCCTCGAACATTGCTAAAAAATATCCCAAAGTTTGAGGCGGACCGTTCTGATGACATCAACATGAATTGGCTAAATTGGAATGATTTATCTGGAAAAGTAAACCATTTTAAAAATGAGCAGATCTCTGAGAAGGACTCGGCCAGCCTCTACATCGGGGATAGTGAACAGGTGGATGAATTTTTTTTGGCTTGCGGCTAATCCAGCCAAGATAAGTCACTCTGTTGTGGAGAAGGATACCCAAGAACAACAACAGCCTTCAGCAGCCACGATGGATGGGAATATCATCGTTATACTATTTGTTCTTCTGGGAATTGGTCTGTTGACTGGATTCCTATTTAAAAATGTTTACATTTTAAAAATCCTCTGCAAATATTAATTGCAGAGAACCAGAACACACAGATTAGTGGCTCTGACTGAAATGCTGTGAAAAGAGAAATATCTGAAAAATTGGCGAATTATGTTAGACAGCCAAAACAGTACAGATTTTATCATTCAAACTTCGCAGTCGTGAACTCAACTCAACTCAACTACTTATAACTTATAACCTGTGGACAGTTTTATCCATTTGGATAGGATAAGCTATATACACTTCCTTGTCACTTTGTAAACAATTTATATCATTAAATAAATATGTGAATGGAAAATGTGTGGTTTTATTACTGCATATAGTCTATTACTGCTTGATGCTATCTGTTGTAATATCAAACTCCAGCACCAATCAGATTTTTTTAATCAATTTTCATATCATCTCACCTCTGCACTCTCAACAGCAGTGCAGAGGTGGGATGATATGGAAGAAGTAAAATTGAAGAATTGTCCTGTGCATTATATGTACTGCAAACCAACTTGTTCTCAGCAAAATATACTTTTAGATTTATTCCCGTCAGGTTATTCACAAAAATCACCTTCTCCCATGTTAGATTATTCCCAGGGACAACGACAAAATAACGACAAAATAACTGTAATTACGCCCTGAAAATGGACGAATCTGATTTAAGTGTGGGGACTCCGAGTAAGTTACATTAACATGAATATTACATTTTATAAACTATAATCAGTTATGCGAGATATGACGAAAAAATTGCGTGATAATGTGATAATCCCCTATTTATTTTCTTATTTTTTTTTTTGGCAGAATGTCCAATCAAAACCGTCGCTTCGGTCCTTCACAAATCTCCCATCATACGGAATAATTCGATAAACTTTTTGAAAGGGTTAGAAATAGCTAAAACCAGAGCTGAAAAATTCAAGCAGGATTTACAACACCAAAAGATCACTGACTATGATTTAATCACGGATGCACTGCAACTATGGGTGGATCGGAATGGAAGCGAAGCTACTTTGGGAAAACTCTTCCAAGTATTGGGAAAGGAATTTAAAGGCGAAGCAGACGACATTGAAGGTCAGATTTACATAAATTTAATACTTCAATATGCAATCTCGCCACTCCAATTTTTAAATTTATTTGTGATTCTTGCACAGAATCCATCCAACTTGAGTTCAACCTACCATGCAGAAATGCCATTAACAACCCTTCAATTTCCTGGAGCGAGCTTTCTCCCCTATTTCAAGAAAGAGTGAAAAGAAATCTTAAACAACTTTCACCAACTTTGGTATTTGAAGAATTGCTTCCAATCTTGAATGGCAGCATTCTCAATAATCTGATGACTGGGAACAACGGAAACATTTTCAAGCAAACTCTTCCGGCTAGCCTGAGCTATTATGTAAATAGGACAATCTTCAGTCGGTGTATAATTTCGACTGAAATCCTGAGCCAGCATTTCCCAGACGTTTTTCTTCTCACGGGAATAGACCGTTATCAGCTAATAAGCTTGGCCGGAACACAGGCAGTTCGTCATTCCAGTGAGCAAATGAAAGTACAGAAACTTACCGTCAAATTCATCATCCTAGACAATGCTCAGCATTTTGATCAAATTTGCAAGCAAACGGATATCCATGTCCACTTGTTTCACTATGAAAAGGGGAAGCTTCAGTGGATCAAGTCGCGGGGGAAGATGGTCACTTTACAGAAATATATTTCAAAATCCCAACTGGAGCAACAGGAGGAAGATTTTTGTCTAAATTTAAAATCAGATTCTAACCAGCTTAATCAGTCAGTCTGTATATCGGATACACCAGGAATGGGAAAATCAGTCCTTTTGGCGCAGATTGGAAGGAGGCTCACCAAGCAGTTTCCTGATAAAATAGTAATTTTCCTTGTGCTCAGCGAATTTATCAGCCGGTTTAGGCAAAGTCCCTGCAAAAATAGAATGTCGGCGTTTGAACAGACTTTGATGGAGTCAGCAAGCAATAATGAGTTGGGAAAAGCCATACTGAAATCGAAATTAACGGTGGTGGAGGACGACAGGATC